>SZWC01005755.1:12156-51135 GCA_023375785.1 Penium margaritaceum | reverse complement strand
CTCCCTCTCTCTCTCTCTCTCTCTCTCTCTCTCTCTCTATCTCTCTCTCTCTCTCTCTCTCTCTCTTTCTCTGTCTCTCTGTCTCATCTCTGACACAAAACTCTTTCTCACCACACACTACAACATGACAGATTTGGGAGAAGCAACAAACGTCTTGGGCATGACCATCACCAGAGACAGAACAGCCTGCACTCTCAGTCTGCACCAAGGATGATTCATTGCACACCTCACGAGTCGCTTTCACCACCTGGTACAGCATCTCCCACAGTAGCATTCACCCATGAGTCCTGATGTCTTTGCACACCTACTGGATGCAAACACCAGACTACAGCCCGGACTGCAATCCCACACTGTACAGGCAAATCACTGGATGTTTTTCATATCTTTCCTCTACCACTCGCCTCGATATCTCCTGTGCAGTCAATGTGCTGGCACAATTCAGCCAACGGCCATGCAGCACACATCTCAAAGCACTACTGAAGCTCCTTCACTACATGATGGACACTGCTGAACTTGGCCTGGTCTTTTCCCCCTCCGCGAGCCCCCTGTTGGATGGGTATTGTGATAGTGACTATGCACGTGATCATGGGGCACACAGTCGGGTTGGTTATGTGTTTTGTGTGTGGGGAACAGCAGTGTCCTGGCGAAGCACAAAGCAGTCTTGTGTTGCTCGCAGTGTGGCTGAGGCTGAATACATGGCATTGGGTGAAGCTGCATGTGAATGCATCTGGCTGGCACGGTTGGTTGAGAAGCTACGACTGCATGCACATGCCATAGCACTTCACAGCGACAGCTCCGCCACGTGCCGCATTGCTGCAAATGATGGTGTGCTGCATCCTCGCATGAAGCATATGAGTGTAGAACATCTTTTTGTACGCAAAGCGGTCAAAGCAGGTGCTGTGCGAGTTTGTCCCATCATGGGAGATGCTCAGTTAGCAGATTTTCTCACCAAAGCACTTCCCTCTCCAGTGCTACATCTCTAACTTCATTATCTTGGCTGCATCCCTGCTGCATGTCCAAGGTGGTGTGTAAATAAGTGGGCTGTATATAATTTTCCCTCCAATGTGGACCTGAGCGCGCAGGGCATGCTCACCCAGAGAGTGGAGGCGACGCACGCTGAGCACCCATACCGCACCGGATCGACATGCATCATTAATCCGGCGTTGCTCGTGTGCTTGCCTCCCCCTGGCAGCATTGTCCCAGCTCCATCATCTCTGAAGCTGCTTACAATTCCCCTCCTTGGCAGACCTATGTTTGTCTTTGACTTTGCATTAGGTCAGACCTGGAAACCTAGTTTAGTCATTGCTAACATCATGACGTAATTCTGGATGGACTCTGCGAGGCATGGCGCGGATCAGTCCACCTGTTTGTGAGTCATGAGGGGATTTTGTCCACGCTCAAGGTTCACGCGCCGGTGAGCCTTGCTCGCCGGCCGCTGGGTGATTCTTGATTGGCGAGACTCACCCGACCAAGCTGCTGCACGTAGCAGCTCAGCACTTAGGGTTTTTCACCCGCCGACGATTCATGCCTGACAAACCCGCACCTAACTCTCACCACACTTCACCTTTTTGAGTGAGGAAAGGTGCATTCAATTTCTTGGAATGTTCTCAAGATTTCCAAGGAGTGCATCGGCGATGCCATAGTCGTGCAAGAGTCCAGAGTACAGGGTCTAGTAGACCTGAAGTGCCCATTCCTGGGCTGTGGAGATGGAGGATGAGTGTCGTAGGACTTGTACTCTTCCGGTAAGGTTTGGAAAGCTGTCGCTGGCCGGACACGTGGTTGGGATCCATTGCTTCCTCCAGGCTTGTTGTACCAGTTCAAGGATAGAGTTTGTCTTCAGTTGGTGACGGAGGCATCCCTGAAGCAGACTGTAGACCCGGAAGAAGGAATTATCGTAGGCTGGAATGGGGTGATCTGCCGCACGGAGATGTTCATAGTGTCCAGTGAGGAGCTGCACCATGTTGTATTGGTTGATGGGGGTTCGTTCTACCAGGATGAGCACTTGATCTTCCCAACCAATGACATTGCTTCCATCTTCTGCTAGTTCATTAAATGTCTCCCATGAGAGAGCCATGTGAAGTTGTTGTGGGAAGAGGTGGTGAGACAAGAGAGGAGGGAAGTGCCACTGTGCAACTCACAGAAGAGACTTTGCCACAGCTTGTCGTCTGTGTCCTTTTGAAGAGATAGAGAGAAGCTCATGGGTCCAAGATTGGTGTTGGTGGAGTGACGGCTTGTTACACTCGTTGGCTCGCAAATTGCAAGCAGGGAGACGAGCGCTGTCTGATGCACCAGCAGCAGATGATAGGAATAGTGAGCTTGTATTAGTTAGGGGTGAGAAGGGAGTTCAGAGATGATGATGAGTGGAGGAGGAAGAGTTTTGGCGCAGGAGCTTGTCACGTGTGCTGATGGAGGAATTGGTGTGGGTGCAGGTCACTGCAAAATCGATGGTTCAACCTGGTGGATCCTTGTGCAGAGCGGATAAGAATGATGATAGCAGATGCTGGCTGAGAGGTGGTGAATTGATGGTGAATTGGATGCAGGGGCAAAACCACGTGTGCTATAGAAGGAATTGGAGTGGGCGCAGGTTGCCGTGAGAATGGCGGTGCGACCGGGCGGATCCTTTTGCCGAGCGGATGATGCAGATGATAACAGATAAGCAGCGGATTGATGAAAGAGTGGGCTCAGGGGTGAGACCACGTGCGCTGAGTGAAGGAGGGACAGAGATGCGGCAAGGGGAAAGTAAGAGCTGACGCACCGCGAGAGATCTACTGCCGGCGTGGGTGCAGGCTGCTGTGAAACGGGCAGCTAGCTTGTGCAGGTCCTTGTGCCAGTTACAGATGCTGATGACTACTGCTGATGAAGCGGAGGCGGATAGCTGATGATGAGATCTGGGCGCAGGGGCAAACCACGTGTGCTGCGGAGATAATTGGCATGGGTGCAGGTTGCCGTGAGATTGGCCGTTCAACCGGGCATCTGCTTGTGCCGAGCGGATGACGATGATGATGGGGGATGAGAGCTGAAAAAGCGGCAGATTAATGACGGATTGGACGCAGGGGCAAAATCACGTGCGGATGATGAAGGCAACAAGGAAGATGAAGCTGATGAGGTGGATGATGATGCAGCAGAGGAAGGCAACGATGAAGAGGAAGTAGATGAGGCTGGTGAGGATGATGAGGCAGCAAGGTAGATGAACGTGGAGGATGAAGAGTAGTTGAGAAAGGAAGAAGGTAGTGGAGGCCGATGAGGATGAAGAGCTGATGGAGAGGAAGAACAACGGTTGCTATGGAAGATGACGGGACAGTAGATGAAGTGCAGCTGATGGTGAAGAGGGAAGGGGACGGCTGATGAAGACGAAGCAAATGCGGCAAAGGAGGAAGAGGCGGTAGATGCTGATGCAACAGGGAGTTCCTCTGATGTCAGGAGAGTGATGTCTTGTTCCCTAGTAGGCTCATGACCGACGCGTAGGAAGATTGGTAGTGTCCGATGTCCTGACTTTGGATGACAGTCTGCAGCTGTTGCAAACTAAGAGGCAGCACGAGAGGGCGGCTCAAGAGATGAACGTGAAACAGAGGAGAAGGAGATGATGGAGGGTACTGATAACGCAGGTGAATTTGGAGGAGGAGGTGATGGCTGCGACAGATAGAGCACGGAGTTGAGAGGGTGCTGAGGACAACAGATGTGACGACGGGAAGATGACCGTGCCACTCGGTTACTTGCAGTAGTCAGGAGGAGTGGCAAGAAAAGAAATCTGACTGGGATCTACAGAGAAAGTGGTTAGTGCTAAGCAATGCAGGCGGATAGAGATGGCATCAGAGCGGCAGGAAGCTTTGGTGAAGGTGGCGGCAGAGAACGGCTCAAGAGCTGTTGTGGACTGTTAGCATTGTAGTAGTGCTGGACGTTGCCACGGGCATGGGATTGGATGCAAGGCTTTGTCACAGTGATGAGAACTTCCACGGCTTGAGGAGCAATTGAAACGACATAGCTGATGCCAGCTGCGGATGAAGCAGGAGGGCACGGAGCGGCAGAGGCGATGGTTGAGAGAGTGGGGACAGTAGAGGATGGTGATTGGAGCGATGAAGCAATGACGTGGTCAGAAGGAACCAGGCGATGTCACCTGATGCTCTGATACCATGTCAGAAGAATGGAGAGAGCGGGGAGACAGGTGGCAGAAGCAGGTAGAATCAAGGCAACGCGGAAGGCATGGAAGAATGCTGACGGATGCAAGGAGCTGCAAGACAATGCAAGGAGTTAGCCAAAGAAGACGATGAGCAGGTTGTGGAAGTTGAGGTAGAGAGCTTGAATGGACAGGAGTGCGGTGAGAGAATGTGGTCAGCCGAAGAACGGAGTTGATGTGTAGAAGAGAGGGATTTGAGTAATGGAGTGAGAGTGATGGAGCGAAGAGGTGCTGGTGCCAGAGATGTGAGTGGATGGCAAGAAAGGAGGAAGCGGTCAGCGAGCAGAGTGAAGACACGGCGGCGAAGCCGCGGAACTAAAGGCGAACAGGATGGAAGAGATTGTTCTGGGATAAACTCAGGGAATGAACATCCTCGATGTATACAATGAGAACAGGACAAAGGATCATACCAACGGTTTCTTTCCGCTAGCCAAACGCAAGTGGCACATGTCACATTATTAGGGGATGGCTTGACCAATTAGCTGCAACGGTTAGTTCCAAAGAGTCGTATGTCAAGTTGGTTTGGTTCAGGTTTGAACCGTTATTGAGAGCTCGGAGAATTTCTGAGAGATGCTCCTGTCAGATTCATTTCTCCAACACCCTGCTTGGAACCCTTCCCCTTCTTGCCTCCTCCTCCACCTTGAGGTCGGATGACATAGGTGGAACATAATGTTGCCTCACTATCTCTCCCACCACACTACATCCATTCATTGCGGACGTACTCAGCCAGCTTTGGGTACTTCAGTTCATCGGCAGACCAGCCGCCAACGACAGTGATCATGGGACTCCAACTGTCCGGCAAGGCTAGGAGGAGGATCGTTGCTTGCAGCTGAGGGTCGACCTTCCACCTGGTGGCTACGCACTTAGAAGAAAGGGACTCGGTTTTCTGTATGATGTCCATGATGTCGTCGCCTTCGTTGGCTCAGAGGGTGACGAGCTTCTTGAAGATGAAGACCTGGTTAGCAAGGTTGGTGGATTGGTATATGGTGCAAAATTCTTCCAAGCCTCCGCGGCCTCCGTGTATCTTTGAATGAGTGAACGCTGCATCGGAGCCAGCGCTAACACCAACAAGGCAAGCGCCTTCTTGTCGCGCTTCTTGTACATGTCCACTTCCACCAGTGTCGCAGTGTCTGGAGGGACTTTCTCTTCACCCTTTACCAGCTCAAGCAAGCCCTTTTCATCACAGTAGACCTTAAACTGCCACCTCCACAAGGGGAAGCCATTTTTGTTGAACTTCAAGACACCGCCGATGCTCTCTTACTTGGTCGTTGTCATAGCGCACGGCGGTAGCATGAAAGTTGTAGAGCTAGGGTCCTTCTAGGAACGTGGGACCATAACCCTTTGTTGGCATTAGTGAATGTAGAGGCATCCTCAAACATTCCTAGTCTTTACAGGCTCATACTGTCAGAATATTGTAGGTGTTGCTGTTGAGTGGACGCGGTCACACAGACAAGCATTATGGATCAGGGCAGCAGCACTCGCAGAAGCAGAGTGGGAACGGCGACGAAAAGCAGACTGAAGCGGGAAATGCAAGGAGGTGACGGAAAGTGTTATGGGCGCAGCACCGAAGGTGCGAGCACTGAGGATCAGGTGACTTGATTGGATGCATCACTTTTGGAGAGAAGGATGGAAGCTTCCTTGAAGGTGCAAACGTTGCTTATGTAAGAATGACATGAGCGGAAAGCAACTGGGTGCAGTGCGAGAGAACGGGCACTGAAAGGCAATGAGGAGAGACTGGACTGGAGACGGCCCAGAGGGCAAGCCTGACGAGGAATCAAATGGATTAGTACTAAATGGAATACAAGAGATACAAATAGGTAAAGTCCTACACTAGCGCGCTGCGTCGAGTGGGCACAGGAGTAAAGTGGCGACTCAGGCGAGGGAGGAGGAGGAGCGCCTCGAGGCCACGATTCGGCTTTGCTAGCATACGCATAGAGGAGTGTTGTACGCAGAAGCAATATCAGCAGGTGCATTCGTCTTGATCGTTGTTGCACGAAACTGTTGGCTTGGCCTTGGCGAGGTTCGCACGCTGGTCGGTCATGAGACCATTCGGTTGTTGATTGTATGTCTTTGGAGATGAACCTATGTTGTCACTCTTTTTTTTTTCTCAGCGGCTGCACTCCTCAAAGTGATATGCGAGATAATGTCCGACATCCCCCTTAGATTGGGAGAGGGGTACAAGTCCTGAACAATAGGCTTGGGAGTCCTACTTATGTAGAGGCACATCACAGAGAGAGCTTGGGAGGTTTTGGAGGCGGTGGGCGCCTCAGCACCAGGTTGTAGAGAGAGGAGAGAAAGCCTGGGTGATGCAGCAGTTTCCAGGCAGAAGCAGTGAGTGTGGCGGAGGAAGGGATGTCTGTAGAGGGAGGTGCACATGTTGTCAATAATGCGAAGGCCGTTTCAGTATGTTTGCTGGTCCATTCAGGCTTGCATTAGGAAGCAAAACGGTTCCGGTCACACACCCATATTATTCTTGGACTTAGGCCGTACTTGGGTTTGTGCATAAGCTTGCACACGAATCCACGGATTCGTGGATCCGATTCACGAATCCCGAATCCGGACCCGGATTCACGAATCCGGATCCAGGTCCGGGTGTTGTTTAGGGATTCCCGAATCCTCTGGCGAATTCGGGGGGGAGGGCGGGGGTGGGAGAGAAAAAAGTGTGTAGCTGTGGGTTCAGATCCCTTGTGGTCAGATTTCGGACGCACGAATTCTCGTGCGCATCCAAGCGCCACTCGTTCGCCGCACGGCGGCGCCTTGCGATGAATGTGACGATGCAGTGCGTCCTGAAGGCGAGGCGCGATTGCAGCCAATTGGCTGCCTCCAAACACGTAAGGAATGGTTTCAACCAGCAGCATTTCGAACATGCAAACCTCAACCATCCACGTGTACATTTGACCTCTCTAGCACACACTAAAAGATATCCCAGCGCCACGATGTCTGCATTTGATTCGTGGAAACATGGCGACACGGACCATAACCTTGGATACATTCAGCCCATGCCCTAGATTTTCGGATTCGCGTCGAGGGTGCGGTGTTCGGTGCGCTAAATCGCACTGCGTTGGCCCTCCCCCCCTCCCCCCCCCTCCCCCCTGTGCAGCTACCGCGAGCCACAGGCCAACCCCCTCCAACTTGTTGGAGCAAGTCGCTTTAGAGGTCATTTTCAGGTTTGGTTCCCTGTGCCAGGACCCGCGAATCCCCACCACCATGGCTGATGTCGAGGCCGCAGATCTGCCACCGGGAGATGTCACCTCTCCCCCTCACGACGAGCACACTGACTCGGATGACGATGATGAGGTCGAGGATGGCGATGTCGGCGACAAACGCAAGCACCGAGACTCCCTTGTGTGGGGTAGCTTCAAAAAGCTCGGCATGGATCCTGCACGTGCCATGTGCCTCCTCTGCACCCGGCACCTGAGCAAGCCAGTCGCGATTTCTTGCAAAGATGGCGCCACGTCCGCGATGTGGAAGCACCTAAGGAAGGTGCACAAGGACCGCCATGTGCAGTTGAAGGAAATGGTCGCGGCCGCAAAACTGAAACAGGCCCGCTGCGCAATCGCCAACGCCGAAGTCGAAGTCGCTGCCGCCAACCCAGAGAATGCACCGGTTGCCCGCGGTGCGCATGGAGTCGGCCTCATCTTCCGCAAGAAGTTCTTCCTCGCATACGTGTGGAAGCACTTGGTGGACAAGAACTTGTCCTTTTCTTCCATGGACTTGTTCTGGCTCGCCAAGGCTTTTGCTCACGCTAATCCTGCCGCTGCCCTCCCGGGAAAGATGACCTTGACGCGGCTCATCAAGACGGCCGCACCTGCGTACCGTGCGCGCATCAAGACGCTTTTGGGAGCCATGACCAGCGCCATCAGTTTCACGACTCACGGGTGGAAGGCGATCAACAACACCAAGTACCTTGGTGTCACCGGGCACTGGATCGACGTTAACTACAAAGTCTGCACCATCGCGCTCGCCTTCCCCGCCATTGCCCGAGGTGCTATGGCCGAGAACCTCTACAACTTGCTCAAGGGTGCGCTGCAGTAGTGGGGCTTGTGGAAGCGCGTGTACTGCCTCACTGTGGACAACGAGTCCACTAACGACTCCATGATCGACACGTTCATCGTCCCCAACAACGAATCCTATTCCAAGGCCGGGCACATCCGATGCCTTGGTCATGTCATCAACCTTGCGGTTGGTGACTTGCTGAAGCAGCCACGCATTGCATCCATCCTGCAGCAGGTTCGAAGCATCGTGGTGTTTGTCACGAGGACCCCAACAAGAGAATAGTCGCTGCAGGAGGCGGTGAAGGAGGCGGGACTGAATTACTTGTCCCTCCACCTGGACACAGAAACACACTGGAACAGTGCACTCGACATGTGCGAGCGCGTGATCGCAATCAAGGACGTCTTGGAGAGTTGGCTCACCGAGTTCGGGCGCGACGGAGCGAGCTTGCGGCCGACTTTCGACAACTGGGAGCTCATCGGCCAGGTCACAGTCATCTTGAAGCCTTTCAAGAGCTTCACAGACGGCATATCTTGCTCTTCCTACCCGATGCTGTCGCTAATGATTCCGTTCTATGCATCACTGCTTGAGAAGATGCAGGTTTGGCACATGAAGGCGCTGGCGGCCGAGAGGAAGAGCAAGCGGCGTGGGAATGCCGGGAGACCGGACTGCAAGGAGCAGTTGCTTCTGGAGCTGAAGGAGTGCATTGTAGCCACAACGACCAAACTGGAGAAGTACGTGAAACTGTGCAGCGAACGCCACGTGCTGGCCACGGCCATTGACCCAAGATTCCGCCTACGCTTCTACGAGCGCGTGCACCCAAAGGTCGGCATCAGCAATGCCGCGCAGCTGCAGTTGAAGGTCGTTGACCTGCTCCGCCCGTACAACGCCAAGGTGATGCAACGCCGCGAAGAGGAAGCTGCGGCAGCAGCAGCTGTGGAGGCTGCTGCTGCCACTGCAACAGCAGCTGCAGCCACAGCCGCGACTACTGGTGGCTCTTCTTCTCAGGCTCGCAGTGACGTCGCAGCAACATCCTCCTCAACAACAGGTATATAGCATTTGCTATCACATGCTACACTTTGCCATATAACTAGTGCTAGAGAATGAGTCTAATGCGGGGTTGTTCATTGTGTGCAGGAAACAACAACCAGGCCTCAGAAGGCAGTGCCGTTGCTGCAGGTGGACAGGTCCAGCCCCGCCGAAGTGAGCGTCTTCGACAGGACCACAGTGTCCTGGCTGCCGCCCTTGAGGATGCCGGTGCTGACATGTTTGCTGAACCCGAGGAGCCTCAAATCCCACTCCAACCTTCTTCATTGGACATGGAAGTGGAGTGTTGGGCTAAGGAAGTGAAGAAGGGCCGGTCGTGCAACATCATGAAGTACACGAGGAAGCACGAGCAGATGTATCCGTCATTCCACCTCGCGGTGTTGGACCTGTTTGCCGTTCCTGCCACCAGCACTCCGTCCGAGCGCCTTTTCTCACTCGGGCGCCACGTGATCACTGATTTCCGCCAGTCGCTTGTTGACCTCACCATCGAAAACCTCATGTTGTTGAAGTCTTGGGTGAACGATCCTCTCCTCATCAACTTTCCAGTCACATCCAACGGCGATGTTGCCCCGGAGTTGGAGGAAGAGGAGAGGCGTGTCAATCTCCTCCGCCGAGCGGCACATGTTGCACAGCAAGAGAAGGAAGATGAGGGCGATGACAGCCTGGATGATGACGACGTCATGGATGACGTCAACAATGCTGGTGGTGATGCAGAGGGTGATGGTGGGGATCATGCTCTTGACAGCAATGATGAGTAGGATTGTTAGGAAGGCAGGCATGCCGTCATGCGAGGATGTTTGCAAGCAGCCATGGTACTGATGATGCTACTGTCTAGTGTGGTAGTTGTCTATGGCAGGCATGCCATCATGCTTTTGGCCAATGACATAAAGTTCATGGATAACATGTTCCTCCTTTGGCTTCTTTGATGTGAATGTGAAGATACTTGCCAATGGACATGTTAATGTATGACCAAACATTACATTGCCTCCAATGAGAGCTTAGAAGTCAAATATGCTTACCTAGTATGTAGCTGATTTACTAACAGTTGGATTCGTTACGATTCGGAAATCCACTAGGATTCACGAATCTCGGATTCGGATCCGTGAATCCAAATCCAGGCAATGGATTCGACCCGCGAATCCGAATCCATGTTCAGATTCGCGAACCGGATTCGGTGTGCAGGCTTATTTGTGCATTGACAACTCTGCGGAGGCAAGCCGTCCAGATCTCAGAGGTCATGTGGTGCTTCTGCATGAAGCGATCTGCTTCCTTTAGTAGGCGATTGACGAGGTGTTTGCTCTGGGCAGGGGCTGCGGTAAGCAGTGTTCCATGGTTCATACAGTAGTCAATGAGGAAAGTGCGAAGGGGTGCATGAGCAGTGTTGCAGAGAATGAGGTGAGGCGGCCTGTCAAAGTGCTTGGTCTGTTGCCGTAGCCAGTCCCTGAATGCAGGAACTGCTCTTGCCAATGTACGGAGAGAAAGTACAGTGCAGTGCTTGGAGAATTGGTCATGGATGAGGAGGAAGTGACTGTGGCGGACAGTAGAGTATACGGATGGAGGTTGAATGAGTGCGATGTGCAAAGATTCAAAGCTGCAGAGAGAGATGTGAGAGGAGAGAGGGGAAGGAGGGGACAAGGTGTACATCTCAAGGCCATACTCCTCAGATCCAATCTCCGTCATGGGCTCAACTACCTCTAACATAACAGCATTGTTAGGAGCATGATTCACAACAAGAGCAGAAGGAGAAGCTGGTGCTTCCACATTGTTGGTTGGAGTTGAACGCCAGCTTGAGCTGTCCATCCGGTTGTAGTAGTGCTGAAAGCGCTCTTCTGCCCAGTTGGGTTGCTCGCTGTAGGATTTGGCGGGGTTCTGGTCCAGCCACTTTTCGGTAGCACGATGATCACGGACGTGTGGCAGGTGATTGCGGCGGCCGTACTTGGTCCCTTTGAGGGGACCTTTGCGGATCGTGTAGGAGCAGGCGGGGAAGCGGTTTATCAAGTGGTTGTCAGCAGTGGCGGTCATGGTCTCAAAGGAGTTGGTGGTGATGGTATTCTCGAGAGCCTGCTTGGCAACGTAGTCTTGCTCTGCTGCCATGAGCTTAGGATTGATGGCAGCGATGGTCAGCTGGTCGACAGGCAGTTGGAGCAGGATTTGACAGATGATATCATACTGACCAGGGAGGCCAGAGATGATGTCGGTGCAGACGACAGCGGGTGGAAGGTCAATCTTCATTTCTTTGAGTTCGCGGGCGATGGTGGTGATGGCGGCAATGTAACTGCCCATGTTGGTGTGGGCAGCAAAGGGCACGGAGAAGAGCGACGTGATTTTGATGCCGCAGGCGGTCGAGGTATTGTTGCTGAAGTGATCTTCAAGGGCCTCCCAGACCTCATGGGTCTTGGAGCCGAGAGTGCAGATATCTTCATGCAGCTCGGGGGAGGAGGTGGTCATGATGGTCATGAGAGCGGTGCTGTTGGCAACATTCCAAGAGGCGCGGGTGATAGTGGATGTTGCAGCATCGGTACCAGTGGCAGTTGAAGATCCAGCAGGGGCGGAAGATGAGGATTCATTCTGAAGAGGAGGATTATACACAGTTCCACCGGAGGGATTGCCTCCTGTAGCAGTAGTTGTAGTTGTGGTGGTTGCGGGTGTAGTAGTTGCAGCAGCATCAGGTGGTTTTACCCCCGTAACAGAGTTGGTGAGGAGGTCACTAAGAGTGACTCCCTCAACCTTCTGGGTTCCAAAGAAGAAAGACACCGAGTAGCTCCACAGCTTGTAGTTGCTGGTCCCATCTGGCTTCACAGTAAGCTTGGGGAGACCAGACAGAGTGAGGGCGAATGCCATGATGCAGTTGATGTGAACGCAGCAGCGAGCTGATGGTGAGGAGGGCCTCGTGGCAAACAAGGAGGGCAGCTCGAGACAGCGGCATGAGATGGTGGCACGAGGCAATGTCAAGGCAGCTGATGACCAGAGGGTGATGAGCAGATGAAACGGTGACGAATGATGCTGAGTAGGTATTTGAGCGCAGGGATGAAACCTCGTGCGCGAGAGTAGCAAATATGACCGCGGAGAAGCGGAAGCTGCTGTTGATTAGAAGGAGTGTGGGCGCAGGGACAGGCCACGTGCGAAATCACCAGGAGGAAGTGGAACGGTGTTGCCACAACACCTTTAGACAGAAGACGCGCTTCCACCGCAGTTCTTCCGAGGACCACAATTCTTCGAGGCGGAGGAGCTTGATTGAAGTGGAAGTGGATGCGGCCGACACCGGCGAGCACAAAAGAGCCAGGTGTGTCACTTGGGCTCTGATACCATGTCAGAACATTGTAGGTGCTGCTGTTGAGTGGACGCGGTCACACAGACGAGCGTTATGGATCAGGGCAGCAGCACTAGCAGAAGTAGAGTGGGAACGGCGACGAAAAGCGGATTTAAGCGGGAAATGCAAGGAGGTGAAGAAAAGTGTTCTGGGCGCGGCACCGAAGGTGCGAGCACTGAGGATCAGGTGACTTGAGTGCACACAACACTTTTGGAGAGAAGGATGGAAGCTTCCTCGAAGGTGCGGGCATTGCAGATGTAAGAATGACGTGAGCGGAAAGCAACTGGACGCAGTGCAAGAGCACGGGCGCTGAGAGGTAATGAGGAGAGACTAGACTGGAGACGGCCCAGAGGATAAGCCTGACGAGGAATCCAATGGATTAGTTTCTGAATGGAATACAAGCAATACAAATAGGTAAAGTCCTACCCTAGCGCGCTTCGTCGAGCGGGCACAGGAGTAAAGTGGCGACTCGGGCGAGGGAGAAGGAGGAGCGCCTCGAGGCCACGATTTGGCCTTGCTAGCCGTATGCATAGGAGAGCGTCATGTACAGGAGCGATCTTCGCAGGTGCATTCGCCTTGACCGTTGTTGCACAAAACTGTTGGCTTGGCCTTGGCGAGGTTCGCACGCTGGTCGGTCGTGAGACCGTTTGGTCGTTGATTTTATGTCTCCGGAAATGAACCTGTGTTGTCACTCTTTACTTTTTTCGCAGCGGCTACACTCCTTGAAGTGATCTCGAAGATAATGTTTGAAGCACACTACTAGTGTTTGGGGCAGCCAGTGGACACCAATGGTGAAGAGTGTGGAATACAAGGATCACGGATTTGAGTAGGTAGAAGACATCACATTCAGTAGAACTACATAGAAACACATTTCTGTTACTTAGCATAGTGGTATTACATTAGATCCTTATAGACTGTGATGTAAGCTTTCCAATGCATCTAAGTATGCTCAAATCAGAGCAGTAGAGCCCCTGCTATGGCTATTGAAGTAACCCTTGGTGGAGCCGCCCATCTTGCCTTGCACGCTAGGAAACAGGAGGCGCTTTGACGATGGCCCGTCAGAGCACCTTTCCTCACCCAGAAGTCAAAGAGAAGTTCACCCTGGTCAAGAAGAATCCTCTGATTGCTTTCTTTATGGTCCTGGTGCATTTGGAGCTCGTTGGAGTTGAACCCAGGTCACGGGCGGTGGATTATCCTGCCACCCATGGCGGGGACCAGATTCCACCCGTTCAACTACCCGAACTTCGGGCTAGGTTAACTTTCTGAATACTCACTGAAATCGAGCAATTCAAAGCTGGATCTTGCATGGAAAAAATCTAAGGAATCCAAATGGAAAGTCAGATCAGGTGTTCGACCAATCTCTAGTGGTCGAACCTGGGAATACGATCAATGGCACTCATGCAAGGGGCAGACCATGTCAACAAAGAGAACTGGCAAGACCTGTGGCAAAGGAAGGCGGTGATGCTGAAGTTGACAGGCTTCTTGATTGATACAAACTTTGGCAGAACTCAGGGAGATGACCATGCTCACCAAGAGCCGCTAGGCAGGACCAAATGTATGTGAGAGACAAAAATACGGAAGCGTGTTAAGTTGTGTAGGGAGCAAAAGTGGCTGGTTTGACTTATGGATGAGAACTTACATTAGCACAGCTTTCTAACAAGCCCAAGTACACCTCATTTGGTGCATGGAGCTGGAAGAACCATTCTGTCAAAGTTCACTTCCTATCACACGTGTAGCTTAGCGGGATGAGCGGCAGTCACACTCTCACACAGTACAATTATTATCCCTGCCATGTTCACAACCAATTATCTTCGTGGGGAATTTCCTTGGAGTTCCCTGAAGGTCCTCCTGCTGCCTTTGTACCTTGAAGGCCACTCCAAGCCTCCCTGGCCAGTACTTTTGGCCGTCATTGGTGTTCGTAGTGCAGGAGCCGTCACTTCAACAGACCCACTGTCCCCAAACCTTGAAAATCCAATACTCCCTCAAACCGACTCCAAATCTAGTTCTGTAAAGTGCTACAGAACCAGGACAATACCCTCTATGCATCTGTTGTGCCTGATGATGTTTATCAAGCAACCCACTTTGGTCACTTTTTGGCATCCTACATCCATCAAAATCCCACTATGCGAGAATAGAAATCACATGAGTGCGTACTGTCCCCTCAGCTGCTGAAAGCGATGTGCTACCAGTGGCTTGGTCAGGAAATCTGCCAGCATCATGCTTGAGGGGCAGAGGTTGATGTGCACCACCTCCTTTGCCACAAGCTCGCGGAACAAAGTGGCAGCGCAGATTGATGTGCTTGGTGCGGACGTGGAGCTCTGTGTTCTTTGTGAGTGCAATGCCACTCTTGTTGTCATAGTAGATGGTCATTGATGTTTTCTATTGCTTCCCAAGACTTGCCTGCAGCTCACGCAGCCACACTGCTTCCTTTGCTACTTCACTCAGAGCAATGTACTTTGCCTCGGTGGAGGAGAGAGAACTCCTGCTTCTTGCTCCTCCGGCTGATTGCTACTCCTTCAAGCAAAAACACAAAACTACTTGTTGATCTCCTAGTGTCCATATCTCCCCCTCAATCTGCGTCACTGTAGCTGATGAGGATGGAGCTGTTGTTGCCGTTGAAGGTGAGGCTAAGGCTGCTTCTCCTGTCAAGATAGCACAGCACACGCTTGACCGCCTCCCACTGTGGCACACCCGGGTCAATGCAGAACTGGCTCACTGCTCCCTCTGCTTGGCTGATGCCGAGGCACGTGCCGATGGTTGCATACATGAGGCTCCCAACTGCTACTTGGTATGGTACCGCCTCCATGTGGCTGCTCTGCTACTTGCCGTGAGGAGCCTGCATGAGGCTCAGCTTTGCTCCCACTTCCAGTGGTGTCACCGCCTTTTATTCACCTCCCATGTTGAAACTCTTGACAATGTTGCTCATGTAAGTGCTCCGCGACAGCTCCAAGATTTTCTCTTACCAATCACGCTTCACCTGGAGACCCAGGTAGTAACTCAGCTCATGCTGATGTCCTTCATGTCGAACCTGGCTGCAAGGAACTGCTTGGAACCCTCAAGGAGAGACTTCGAGTCAGAGGCAATAAGCAAGTCATCAACATAGAGCAGGATGATGACCTGGTTTGCGTCCTGTGTGCGTCCATAGACTGCATGATCTGCCTCACTACGCAAAAAACCAAGGCTAGCCAGCTGCTCATCAAGCTTGTGGTACCATGCACGCGGCGCTTGCTTCAGGCCATAGAGTGCCTTCACAAGCTTGCACACATAGTTCTGCTACCTTTCGACCACATATCCCTCCGACTACTCCATGTACACATCCTCCTCAAGGTCACCATTCAGAAATGCACACATCACATCCATGCGGTGCACCTCCCCATCCATAGCAGCGGCAAGAGCAAGAATTGCACGGATGGAGGAAACTTTACGATGGGTGAAAATGTCTTGTTATAATCCACACCCTCTGTCTTTGCATACCCCTTCGCAGCAAGCCGTGCTTTGCACCTGAGTACCTTACCATTAGCACCGTACTTGCGGAGGAAGATCCACCTGCAGCCAGTCACCGGGCTGTCATGTGGAACTTTATTGAGATTCCAGGTCTTTTTCTTCATGAGTGCCTTGTACTCCTTGTCTGCTGCTGAATCATCACTATGCATGGCTTTGCTGAATATTGTTGGGTATCCGGCGATGGTGAGGTAGAGGAGCTCAAGGTTAGAAGAATCCTGTGGAGATAAGAACGTGCACAAGTTCAGCAGCTCCTCCAGCAGTCTCTGATTGCTTGCGAGGCGCTTGGATCACCACAATGGCTCCACGGGATCATCCGCACCATGGTTGAGACCTGCAGACCTCCGTGGTAGCTGCTGCTGCTTTCTCGGCTGCTCCTCCTTGTCTGCTTTTGTTGCCGGCTGCTTCGCCTCCTCAGCTCCCTCTGCTGCCCTGACACCACTACCTTCCGCTCGCTTCTCTTCAACTGTAGGCTCTTCGGCTCCCACTGGCTCAAGTACCGGTGCAACCGTGACTGATTCCATAGGGCTCCACGTCCAGCCCTTCACGTCCTCCTTAAATGCCACCTCACGGCTGCGGAAGATCTTGCGTGCGGTGAGGTTGCACACGCTGTATCTCATGGTGTTATAGCCAAGGCAGGCAGCCTTCATATGTTTGGCATCCAGCTTGTTGCGGTTAGCGGGACGCACATGGACGAATGCGTCGGAACCGAACACCTTTAGGTGCGTGACAGTCAGCTTGCATCCCATCAATGGCTTCTCCAGCGTCATCAGCGCCATGGCACATGTTGAGCTCTGGTTTTTCAGGTACACGACGGTGTTGGCTACCTCTGCCCAAAAGGTTAGCGGGAGCTCATCGTCCTTGAGCATGCTGCGAACATGCTCTATGAGCATGCGGTTGGCAAGCTCAGCCATGCCGTTCAGCTGCCGTGTTCCGGTTGGTGTCACTTTGTGTCGGATCCTCCGGTCCTTGAGGAATTCGTGGAAGTCATTGGAGAGGTACTCGCCTCCGCCATCAGTGTGAAGAACCTTCAGATGCCTGCCACTCTCATTCTGTGCAGCAGCCACCCATGCTTAGAATGTGTCAAAACACTCATCCTTCCTGGCCAGAAAGAACACCCACGTCTTACGTAATGCGTCACCAATGAACGTGACAAAGTACAGCTTGCCAGACAGGGACTGAGACGGCATGGGACCATACACGTCAGAGTGCACAAGAGAGAGAAGCTCAGCTGCCAACTTTCCCTCCCTGGTGAATGGAGAGCGGGCTTACTTCCCTTTGATGCAGCTCTCACAGGCTGACACACCGGGCTGCTTCACCTCCTTGAGCTGCAGGCCGTGCACCATCTGCTGCATGGAGATGATTAAGCTGAATCCGAGGTGTCCAAGCCGGCAATGCCACAGGCCGATGTCGTTGTCTCCCACTCTTGCATCTGCCGCTGAGGCAGCTTCCTTCTCCGATTCCAGGAAAAGATGCTAGAGGCCATCGTCATTGTCCGCCTTTGCAAGCACCTGGCCCCCACGTGCTGAGATGGTACAGCCACCATTCCCAAAGCAGACCTGCAGGCCTTGGGAGATGAGAGAGGAAACAGAGAGGAGGTTAGCTGCTAGCCCCGGAACATGGAGCGCCCCCTTCACGTGCTTCCCTTGGACAGAAGCATAGAAGACAATCTCACCCTCTCCCACCACCATATGTACATAATCTTCACCCATGTATATACGGTGAGGTTCAATAGCAGTGTAGACAACAAGCTACTCCCGAGTCGATGATCCAGAACAAGGCAGTGTTGGCAGAGACGTGCAGGACCCGGATTGTGCTCAAAAATCCACTCTCCACATCAGCAGTGTTGGCGGAGGCGTCGGAATGTTTCCCCGCTCCCACCCCAGTCGCAAGGTCTGCCTTTTTCTCCCTAGTTGTACCCTAGTTGCACCCTACTTGCGCCCTTGTTGTGTCATAGTTGCGCCCTTCTTGTGCCCTAGTTGTACCCTAGTTGCACCCTATCTGTACCCTGGTTGCACCCCAGTTGCGTCCTAGATGCGCCCTAGTTTTGGCCCAGTTACACCCAAGTTGCACCCTAGTTACACCCTTGTTACACCCTTGTTGCGCCCTTGTTACACCTTTGTTCCACACTTTTTGTGTCCTCGTTTTCCCCTTGTTACACCCTAGTTGCGCCTTATTTGTGTCCTAGTTATACCCTAGTTGCACTCTAGTCGATTCCTTGTTGCGTCCTGTTTGCGCCCCAGTTACGCCCTAGTTGCGTCCTAATAGCATCCTAGTTGTGCCCTAGTTGTGGCCTACTTGCATCCTAGCTACACCCTAGTTGTGCCTAGTTACACCCACTTGCATCCTAGTTGCACCCTAGTTGTACCTAGTTACACCCACTTGCATCCTAGTTGCACCTTAGTCGTGCCCTAGTTGCACCCTAGGTATGCCCTATTTGTGCCCAAGTAGTGCCCAAGTAGCGCCCTAGTTGTGCCCTTGTGGCGATGTAGTTGCACCCTAGTTGCACCTGGTTCTGCCCTTGCTGCGCCCTAGTTGCACCCTAATTGTGCCCTAGTTGCGTCCTAGTTGCACCCTAGTAGTGTCCTAGCTACACCCAAGTTGCACTTCAGTTATGCCAACGGTTCACCCTAGTTGCATCCTAGTTGTGTCCTAGTTGCGCCCTAGTTGCGCTCTAGTTGCGTCCTAGTTGTGCACTATTTGTGCCCTAGTTGCGCCCTAGTTGTGCACCAGGTGTACCCTAGGTGCGCCATGAATTGCACCCTAGTTGCACCCTGGTTGCACCCTAGTTGCAGCCTGGTTGCGCCTTAGTTGCACCCTAGTAGAGCCGTGATTGTGCCCTACTTACGCCCAATTTGTGTCCTAGTTGTGCCCTAGTCGCGCCATGGTTGTGCCCTAGTTGCCCCCTTGTTGTGTCCTAGTTTTGTCCTAGTTACGCCCTACTTGTGCCCTCGTTGTGCACAATATGAATCTTAGTTGCACCCTATTTGCGCCGTAGTTGCACTCTGAATAATGGGGTGAGCGGCGGAAGCGACGATAGAGGCAGGAAGAAGTGGAGCAATACGTCAGCCAAGAAGATGCTGATGGAAGCAAAGAACAATGCAAGGAGTTAGTTGCAGAATGCGTAGGAGGGGATGGCGGTCAGTGGGAGAGTGATAAGGTAGGTCGCCAGTGGAGAGAGAGTGAGTTGCAGCGATAAGTGAAAAACTGAGGGTACGCGTAAGCTGAGCGAGGGCTGAGCAAAGGAACGTGAGTGACTGAGCAAAGAGGTGCGAGGAGAGGAATTGAGAGTGGATGGCGATGGAAGATTGAGAGGTAGGCGAGCAGAGCGAAGACACGACGGTGAAGCCCCGGAAGCAAAGGCAAACAGAATGGAAAGACTGTTCTGGGTTCAACTGCGAGATGAACATCCTCAATATATACAAAGCAGAACAGGACAAAATAGTGAGATAACAGCTTCTGCGCTAGCTGGACATGTGTGACACGTGTCACTTTATTAGGGGATACCCTGACTGTCGGTTCAACGGTCCTAGAGCCGAGAAGCCGTTGGTCAAGGGAGGTTCCGGCCAGGTCCTGAACCTTTTATTCTTGTCTTTCATTTTCCTAGAGAGTCTGAGCAACTCTTGGCTTGGAGACATTTTTCGACACCCCCCTTGAATCCAGCAAGAGTTGCACTTTTACTTTGTTTCTTGGAATCTAGACTGAAGGCTTCACCAGAGCTCTCAAGCATCTCGTGGGTGCTGCTGAAACACTTCTGCATGTCTGGATGAATGATTCTTTTGATGGCTTCCAGAACGTAATAGGTGAAGTTGTTTTCAGCAATTTTCATGGATGGTGGAGGTGCCCTTCTGCCTTCGAGGACCAAGACAACATGGTGTCCACAGATGTGGAGTGCTGTGATGTTGTTGAGGAGCATCCAGGTCCATCTGATGATGTTGGATGTACCATCAGATTGGTAGTGTAGTAAGGGAATGCCTCTGAGTATGCCGAGAGGAAAGGTGATGCAATTGGTTGCATGGGCTGCTGCATGTGTGTCATCATAGATCGAGGGACTCCATGCAGAAATTAACAATCCAATCTACATGTGCTGGCAAGCTTCCTCTGATGATTTAGGGATAGAAACCAGGTCTGTGAAAGAGATGAGTTCGTCGTAAAGGACCTGATAGGTGTCCATGTACCTGGAAGATGGTAGGTACATTTCTTGTTGATCATAGTACCCAGTGAGGAGGAAGGAGGCATCATAGTTGCCTATGATGATGATTTGGAAGGCAGGGCAGGTGGTGGAGTACCAGTGATGGATGTTACTGCTGCTGGGACTTGTGCGATGGAGAATGGGGAATGAGGAGCAAGATTCAGCCTCGCGTGTGCCAGGGAGCAGAGAGAGAGGAGAGGCCATGTTGAGTGAAGGATGACGTTGTCAAGAGGAGGACAGCGTGGACGAGGACCTCTGTGAGGCATACAGGTTTTGGTCAGACAAGGAAGTGGACCAGATGAGGAGGCAGATGAGGGTGATGAAGAAATGGATGTGTTGATGCGTGGTTCGACCGGGTGAGCCAATTGCCAGACTGACGACGAAGATGAGGACGAAGGAACGGCGGATGAAGGAGTGGGTGTAGGGGTGAAACCACGTGCGATTCTGAAGGGTTCGGCTTGGGTGCAGTTCGTCACGGAATTGGAGATGCGACCGGGCGAATCCTTGTGCCGAGCGAGAGCTGATGATGCAGGCTGATGATGAAGAAGATGGAGGGACTGGACACAGGAGCAAAACCTCGTGCGCTGCTAGATTATAGGGGAGTAGAATGCGGCAAGGGGAAGACGAGAGCCAATGTGCTGCAAGAATTCTGCTGCCGGCGTGGGTGCAGACTACTGCGAGATTTGCAGCTGGTACATGCAGATCATTGTGCTGGCCATAGATGCTGATGATTCCTGATAATGAGGCGGAGGCGGCTGATAGTGGATTTTGGGTGCAGGGGCGAGCCGCATGCACTGCGGAAGTTTCGGCGTGGACGCAGGTCGTCGCAAGGAGGGCAACTCGATTGAGCGGATCCTTGTTCCGAGCAGAAAATGACAATGAAAGGTGGAGAATTGATTACGAGCTGATGATTTGCGGAGGATTGATAAGATGGGCGCAGGGGCGGGACCACGTGCGCTGATTGATGATTCTTAATGATGGAGGAGATGACGAGGAGGCGGAAAAGGATGATGGTGGAAGCAGATGAGGCTGATGAGACTAAGGAGCCTGCCGATGGTGGAGGAAGTCAGAAGTTGAGGAACAAAAGGGCTGATGAGGTAGTTGCGGAGGATGGATGAAGTAGATGGTGCAGGAGGAGAAAGAGACTGCAGATGCTGACGATGAAGGTGTGAGAGAAGGCTCATACAACAGGAAGGTCCTCTGACATCAGGAGAGTGACGGCTTGTATCTCCAGTGGGCCCGAGACCGACGGGCAAGAAGACTGGTTATGTTCGAGCTCCTGACAGCTGGAGGGATTCTGCTGCAGGGAAGGCAGTAGGAGAGAAGTGGAAACATTTGCATAGATCAGGAAACTGACGGCTTGTGCCCCCAGTTGGCTCGAGACCGATGAGCAGTGAGACTGGTGGTGTCCGGTGTCCTGACCCCGGGCAACGCTTTGCTGCTACTGTGAAGACTGATAGAAGGCGACGCGAGAGGACGACTCAAGAGTAGTCATAGAGTAGAGGAGCAGAGGATGACAAAGGATGATATTGATGCTGATGAAGTTGCTAGAGCAGGGGGTAGCAGTTGCGGTAGTTGGAGGCAGGCAGGATGGAGAAGCCGTTGCGGGAGGCGAAAGCGGCGACAAGGAGATGACTTTGCCACACAGTCGTTGAAGTCATCAGGCGTGCCAGGGGAGGAGGGGAGAAAGCTTGGAATTGCAGAGAAAAGAAGTTAGCTGAGAGAAATGCAGGTTGAGAAGACAGGGGACCGAAGACAGCGGGAAGTTTCCGCGAAGATGTTGGCAGAGGGTGGCTCGAGAGCTGCTTTGAACTGCTGGCGGGGACGAGTGCCGGACATTGCCACGGGCGTGTGATCAGACGTAGTGCTTAGTCACGGCGATAAGAACCGCCAAGGCTCAAGAGGTGTTTGGAGCACAGTTTTTGACGTCAACTGCCATGGATGCCGAGAGAGTACAGGAGGGCGGCGATTGGGGAGGCAAAGCAATGACTTGGTTAGGAGGATCCAGGCGATGTTGCCTCAGGCTCTGATACCATATCAAAAGCATGGGGTGACCGGTGGAAGCGACGACAGATGCAGGAAGAAGCAGAACGATACGTCAGCCAAGAAGATGCTGATGGAAGCAAAGAAAAATGCAAGGAGTTAGTCACAGAATGCGTAGGAGGGGATGGCGGTCAGCGGGAGAGCGATAAGGTAGGTCGCCAGTGGAGGGAGAGTGAGTTGTAGCGAGAAGTGAAGAACTGAGGGTACACGTGAGCTGAGCAAGGGCTGAATGAATGAACATGAGTGACTGAGCAAAGAGGTGCGAGGAGAGGAACTGAGAGTGGATGGCGATGGAAGATTGAGAGGTAGGCGAGCTGATCAAAGACACGGCGGCAAAGCCGCGGAACCAAAGGGGAACAGAATGGAAAGATTTTTCTGGGTTAAATTGCGAGGGAATGAACATCCTTGATGTATTCAAAGCAGAACACGACAAAATAGTGAGATAACGGCTTCTGCGCTAGTCGGACGCGTGTGACAGGTGTCACTTTATAAGGGGATACCTTGACTGTCGGTTCAACGGTCCTCGAGCCGAGAAGCCGTTGGTCAAGGGAGGTTCCTGCCAGGTCCTGAACCTTTTATTCCTGTCTTTCATTTTCCGAGAGATTCTGAGCAACTCTTGGCTTGGAGACATTTTTCGACACTAGTGTCTTACTTCCACACTAATTGTTTCCTAGCTGCACCATATTTGCAGTGTAGCTGCACCCTATTCGTGCCCTAATTAGAGCCTAGTTGCATCCTAGTAGCACCCTATATGTGCCCTAGTTGTACCCTAGTTCTACCGTAGTTGTGCCCCAATTACACCCTAGTTGTGCCCAAGTTGTGACCTTATTGCACGCTAGTTACACCCTAGTTACGGTGTCGTTGTACCCTAGTTGAGGCCTACTTGTACCCTAGGAGTGCCCTAGTTGCGTCCTGGTTTGTCAGAAGAATGGAGAGAGAAGAGCGAGTGATGGCAGAAGCAAGAATAAGCAGCAGAAAGTGTGGAACTGTTAGAGAGTGATGTCAGAACTGCAGAGTTGCGGGGTGATGCAAGGAGTTAGTCAGGAAAGCTGATGCACACATTGGGAAAGATTTGGTAGATGGATGAAGTAGAAAGAGACACGCCGAGAGAATTGAGAAGGCAAGAAGGAGTCGTTGACGAAGTGCGCAATGGCGAACAGAGGAGCGAGAGTGACAAATAAAAGAGGTGCACATGAGAGGGATGAGATTGGATGGTGAAGAGAAGAGAGCAAGGAGCAAGCAGAGCAGAGAGACAGCAGTGAAGCTACAGATCTAACGGCGAACAGGATGGATAGGACTGTTCTGGGTTAAACTCATGTATGCCCAGTCATTCCAAAATCAAACACTCGAGAACGAGTGTACAAGACTGAAGGAAATGGTGACAATCCTTTGGAGAAAAAATACTTGGCCTTTCGTAGTTTTCTCTAGAAATTACTTGCTACAATCATGTACATAGTAACTTCAACCTACATAAACATGTCACCATGTACACTTGACCTCGAGAGTACATGGCAAGATGGCCCGTTTGGAAGCAACGCACCAATTTCGCCCTTGAAGTCAGACCTCACCGACTTCGAGGATGAAATCACTTGCTTTTGACATCGGCTTCGCCGATTTCAGAAGAAAAATGGGCGATGACGCTTGATTTTGCCATCGAGCGTCATTACCAATACAACCCAAAACAAACCCCCTATTAAACCAGGGCATTTGAGTTATATGTTTTTACTTGCCCGGGTACCTTCAGGGCCCTGCGGTAGCGGGCCCCGGCAGGTCCCCTTTCTTCTATCACCGCGTGCGCCGCATCTCGCAAAACCCCCTAATTTCGGAAAAACCCCCCTTAGTTACACTGGGGGGTCTGGGTTTTATATTCTTACTTGCCCGGGCACCTGCCGCGCCCACGGTGACGGGGCCCGACAGATCCCCTTTCTTCTATCACAGCATATGCCGCATCCTGAAAACCCCCCAAACCCTTGACAAACCCCCTACTTTAAATAGGGGGGTTGAATTATGTTTTTTTTCCTTGCCCGGGCACCTGCCGGGCCCTGCGGTAGCGGGCCCCAGCAGGTTCCTTTTCGTTTTTTTCACAACAGGCACCTCTCACCGTTCATCGCAAGTTCACAGGGAGGTTTCACCGGTTCCATCAGCAAATTCCCTCCTGCGAGCTCAAGATGACCGGCAAAGTTTGACGTCGCACTCGAAGCCGAACTTTGGCCCCTAAAAAATACACTCATCCGTGAGTGTGTTTTTTTTAGGGTGATCAACTAAACCTCATATTGAGATAGTCAATCATAGAGCCCGACTCATCCATCTTCACGGTATGAAAGCAACAACACAGCTGCATGCTCATGAGGATTGACTTGGAAGGATAAGTGGACTCAAGCCTGTTCCAAACCTCTTTTGGGATGAGGATGCTGCAGAAAAGGAGTTGCTGCCGTTTGGCGAGGTGGAGATAGATGGTAGCGACGGCACGGTCCCGCTTCTCGCGGTGGGTCAGCAGCGGAGAGGGAGGATTCAACAGAGACAGCCTCACTCACGTGGCTCCAGAGTCCCTTCTCTATCAGCACCATCTTCAATTTGTTGCTCCATTTAAAGAAGTAATGCCTTCGAACTTGGTGATGTTGACGCCGGCCACCACAGAAGCGGATGTTCCCATGTTGACTGCAACATGGGAATGACCTCTCTCACAGTCCACGAACAGCCTCTCTCACACACCAGCATGCAAGGAATGCCTCAAGGGTGAGGCAAGACCTTGTTGTAGCTCTGATGCCACTCGTAGAAACTTGGAAGAGAAAGTACCTTGGCACAACTTTCTAGTGAGCCTAAGTATGCCTCATTTAGTGCATGGAGCTGGAAGAAAAAATCTGTCAAAGCTCACCTCCCAGCACACTCTTAGCCTAGCGGGATGAGCAGCAGTCACGCTCTCACACAAGAAGATTACCATACCTGCCATGTGCACAACCAATACTTTTGGTGGAGACCTTCCTTAAAGTTCTCTGAAGGTCCTCCTGTCGCCTTTCTACCTTGAAGGCCGCTCCAAGCCTCCCTGACCAATAGTTCTGGCCGTCATTGGTGCTGGTAGTGCAGGAGACGTCAGTTGAACCGGACCCACCTCCCACAAACCTTGAAAGTCCACATCTTCCTCAAACGGACTCCGAATCACGTTCCGTGAAGTGCTACAAAACCAGGAATACATCCTCTATGGATCTGTTTTACTTTATGATTTTCATCGAGCAATCCACTTTGGTCACTTTTTGGCACCCTACATCCATCTTTGATTAGGTAACACCAGGAAATGTTGCCGAAAGCTCTGGTTCAATCTCAGAAGAAGTAGAAAAGCAGAATGAGAGTGGACAAAGAAAAAAAATCACTGGGATACCCGGAAGTGTGACAGTGATGTAAGAGGGACAACAAAGTGAGAGCAAAGAGTAAGCCAAAAAACAAGGAGTAGAGGCGGTAGACAAGAGGTGAAGTGCCAGAGTGTAAGGTAGACAAGAGCAGACTGAGAGAAGCAGAGAGATAGGCAGGAATGCCGTGCAGATCTGAGCAAAGGAGCAAAGTGACTGAAAGAAGTGATTGACTAGGTAAGTTAAAAAAGGTGTGTGGTAAAGGATAAGCGAGGAAAAAATGGAAGAGAGGACAAACGACGTCAAGAGCCATGGAACCAAAGGAAAATAGGATAAAATGATTGTTCTGGATTAGAATACAGAGGGAATGAACACCCTCTATTTACATGCAGAATAGGCAGATCAGGACAAACACCAAGGAGCAACATCTACTTTTTTCTAGCCATGTGTGTTGCAAGCTAGTTACCTGCATAGCGCATCCTTGGTTCGGAGTTAACAGCCATGGACCGACTATCCACTATCAAGGTGGTTCTGTACAGAGGTGAGCCTTACTTGGTGGAGGCACTGTTTTGCCTTCCTAAATACCCTTCTTTAACGATGGATGATGCTTTCAAAAAACAACATTCCAAAACATGGAACAACACAACGTGCAAAATTTCTTAGGGCAGCAATTTGGCTCTTCAACAGCCTGAATTGTCTGTAAGTATCAGTGAAGTTGACCTACATGCCATACCCCTGCTTAACTGCTTCACGCCTTTCCTTTCCCCTATCACTCCTTGCTTTCATCTTCTTGATGCATTTTTCTTCTTTCTTATTTGGGTTCCTGCCCATGCCGTTCTTCTCTGACTGTTAAGCTGCTTCTCCTCTATATCCTTCCATTTCTTCTTCTCCACTAGTTGGTTGTGCAGGTCTGCTGTAGCCACCAGAAATTCTCCATCATTCTCTCTCTTCAACTCTGATCCTCCTAACCATTTCCCTTGCCATTTTCCTTCCACCATGTTCTTTCCCATCTCTCAGCGGTTGGTCTGCTTTTGTTGCCTGTACCCTGTTGGCTGCTCGGTTACAGGTATGTGATCCTCTTGCCGTTGATAGCTCTCTCTCATGGCCCTAGAACTCAATCTTTTTGTGTGTGACCTCACGTGCAAACAACTTCCGTTCAACCACTGGCCCCTCTCCATCATTGTTGTGGCTCATTGCATGTCACGCTGCCTTGGATGGTGGCTCGGCATGGCGGTTCAGGCGTCAGAGTTGCGGAAGAGGCTGAAGGCAGACGCACGTTCTTTTGCCGGGCTCTGATACCATGTCAGGAAAATGCAGCGACGATTAGATGAAGCAGATGGATGCGATGAACAGATGAGGAGGCGGCAGAAGCATCTTCGAAGCTGCAGAGGGCTGACGACTTGCTGATGTCACAGACTGATTAGGACAATGTAAGGAGAACATGCGCAAGTGAAGGAATTTTTATGAAGGAGCGACGGAGCGGAGGCGACGGAGCGAGATACTCAGATGGGGGTGGTGCCGAAAGGCACGAGCCGGTCCTGGGACTGAGTTGATGGTAGAGCAACGGAGGTGCTTCGGCAGATACGGGCGGATGCGGTAATCCCAAGAGGCGATGTTGATGTTGATGATGAGGATGATGTTGTGGGCAACGTCAGATGGAGAACAACGTCAAAGCTGGGAGACAGAAGCTGGTACTGTGGCACTGAGGAGCGGGCAGAGCAGCGGGCCTAGCCACAGCTTCCAAGGGCAGGCTTGCGAGTGAGCGAGTGCGAACGAGCAAAGGCCGCAGCCTGAAGTGGCAGGCACAAGGCAATGATAAGAGTGATGAACAAGATTGATGGGAGGCGCCACAGCATGAAAGCACGCAGCCGGAAGCGAGGAACAGCGAATGGCAAGCGGATGAATGGATGAAGGCAATGATTGAATGATTAGAAGAGGCAAATACAAGGTACAATAGCAGCTACCTAAGTAGGTCTAGGTCCTAAGCTAGGATTGGGTTCCTATGGAGGGCAGTGCGAGATGTGGCGTCGCCAGCGTTCTGCTGTTGCTGCTGCTGCTCTCAGCTGGGGTCGCATGGTAGGGCGAGTTCTGCACATCGGCAGTCGTTGGGCATGCAGATGTGACCACGAGTTTCAGTGGTGATGTCTCTTTGTCTTGTAGTGAGTACCGGGCCGCGGGTCTTCGGGCGCCAGTTTCCCATGTCGGTCATCTCCGGTTGCCCCGGTAGGCTTGTGGCTCGGATCACTGTTGATTATGGTCCGGTGTTGTGGCCGTTGTCTGGTCAGCTCGCAGAAGGTCTTCGGACGTGCGAGACACCGGGGGTCCTTGGCGGAGGTGATCTCGGTATTTCTCGTGTGTTTTCCACCTGCACTCGTGCAAGAAGTGGGTATCTCGGAGAAGGGTATGTCCGTTATATTTTCCTGCAATGGGGCAGCCTTGTGATCATTAAGTAGTTTTCTGACATCAAGCACATTACGCCCCCATTATGGGGGACGGATTTGCAAACCTTCTTGGTGCAGGTACCAAACCCTCCACCCCCATCATACCTATCGGACAGGATGCCCTGAAGCTGGAGGAGACGGTAGACATCACCTTAAAATTGCACCTCATTTACTCTTTGATGTACTTGGCAATTACCACACAACCCAACATTGCCTTCACCGTCAACCTCCTTGCACAATTCTCACACTGTCCTCGGGCAAGAGTCCTTCACGTGACTATGCGAGCAGTGCAGTACGTGGCTTACACAACGTACCTTGGACTCTGATTTTGGTGGTACCCTACTGATTATGAAATTCGATCGTTCAGAATTCACCAGTTTTGTGTTTGTTCAACTTGCTCAAAAACTCCGTTTGATTTGTTTTGGTGATTGGTTTCAATTTGTCGAATCCTTCTCCTTGCTTGTTGAATTCGTTGACGACCCGTGATCATGTCCTCCGTGTGATCCCTTCTTTAATTCCGAAAATCAGAACGTGCATACGGAACGACGGATGGATTCGTGTCACATTGACATGAATCCATCTGACTCATTTTGACAGCCATGCATCGTGACTGGCGCTCGGCTGTCAGGTTTGCGAACACACCAATGGCACATTTGAAAACCTCCTTGTGCGTGAACAAGATCCTTACTCCAGAAATTACCATGTATCCTATCAAGGACAAGAACTATCAAAGACTAGGATGTAGGCAGGAACCAACAGGAACCTTCTTAATTCGATGAAAAAAATATTAATACTTTTGGTGATTCAATTAGGTTATTTGAAAAAACAAATCTGTTCAAATCCGACCAAGTAAAAACCTTGGATAGGAGTGTGTTCCTGTGAGAGCAGTGTGGTGGCATCACCGCATGGTGCTGCTGGCGTGGCGGGTTGGCGTCACCTTTTGCTATACAAGGGGTGTTTTTCTGGTGCATCACTCATTTAGGCCAAGTGCTTGACATTATTTGTCCGTGCTTTGCCCACGCGGTGCTTTGTGTCAGGAGGATCCGCGTGGTGCGGTCCCGACATTTTTCTAATTGTCTCTTGGTGGTTTACGTCTTCTGTTTTGGGCGAATCTAAGACTGAGCGTGAGCTTTCTGGTCGCCTCACGCTATGTAAGCAGGAATTAAGAGACAGTCAGTTTGCGAAGGGAATAACGTCAATTTGGTTAGTTTTGTACATCTGTTTGCTTCTCTGCATGCTCCGCTGCTCCAATTTTCCTGGCACTGTCATCGCCTTGATGCACCCATATCTTTCCCACCATCTGCAACCGTTGTTGTTTGCCTTGTCTTGCCAACATCCTGTGTGTCTGGTGGCTTCTGGATCATTGACACCAAGGCCACCTACCACATGACCTCATGTCATTCATCCTTTGTCTCCCTCGGCCTTGTTGGCTTTGTCCGCTTTGTGTGCACCAGGTCTGGCCAGTTATCGTCTGTCCAGGGTGTTGGTGTTTTTCTCTTTGTTGGTCCTGGAGGGGACCTGTTCCTCCATGACAATCTGTATGTCCCTGATCTCGAGGTCAGCCTCCTCCCTGTCACCACCCTTCATGACCAGGACATGGACCTCTCAACGTGCCATGTTGTTGGCACCATTTTGGTTTGCTCCTATGGTCACACGATTCTTTATGATCTTCCTGTAATCGCCTATTATCTGATCCTATGTCTCTCCCTTCGCCTTCCGCTACCTCTTCCTTTGTCCACGTTGCATCCACACAGTCTCCTTAGGACACCTATCTCTTGCATTGTTGCCTCTGCCACATTCACACGACCGCCATTTTGTGTCTCCTGCATCTTCAATCTGCCGCCGGCCTTGAGTCCGCCACGTTTGTGTCTCTGTGCACCTCCACCTGCCTTGACTGTGCTCATGGCAAAATACACCGATTGCCTTGTACCACGTCTCATCCCCTTGACCTCGTGCATGTTGATGTCATTCTCATGAATTTCTGGGTGGCCTTGGCCGTTGTGTTCTCTGCTTGAATGATGACTTCTCTCGCTACCGTTGGATCTTTCCATTGCACCAGAAGAGTGATGTGACTGACGTCCTTGATGCTTGGCTTCCCCAGGCTGAACGTGCTTGCCTTCGTCCTCTACGGGTCTTTTGTTGTAACCAAGATGGTGAGTTCTTTGGTCCAAATTCTCGTTTCCTTTAGTCTCGTGGTGTCCGCATAGAATCATCCACTCCTCACACGCCCCAGCAAAATGGCATGTCTGAACGCTGGAATCGCACTCCTGCTCATTGTTTTTGCTCTCTCTTCTTTGCCTCTGGTCAGTCTCCTCTCTTTGCCTTTGAGGCTGTCATACATGACATGGGTGTGGAACTGTGTTCCCCACAATCCTCTCCCTCACCATGTCACTCCTTGTAAAAGCTGGACTGGTCGCCGTGCTAATCTTTCCCTTACACACATCTTGAGCTCAGTCGCCTCTGTTTGGCTTCCTACCAATTATTTTGACAGAAAAACATCCCCTCGTGGGTACCCCTGTGTGTTCCTTGTTGTTTCTCACTTCTCCAAGGCCTGGCGCTTCTGGGACCCCGTGCGTTGTCGTGTGTTCCAGTCATGTGATGCTCTCTTCTTTGAACACCTCTTTGAACATGTCCTCCCTCGGCCTGCTCCGTCCTTAGCTTCTTTTTATGCCATTCTCTCTTGGTTTGGGGGAGTCTCTCGGCCCCTTCCCTCTGGTGGGCCTTCTGTTGTCCCCTCAATGCGTGCCCCAGAGCCCCACTCGTCCCCTCCGTCTGTCATGTGCACCCTCATGAATGGTATGCACCCTGTCCACTGGCTAGCTGGCTGGTTGCACGGAAAGACAAGGCATGCACTGCTCTATGGAGTACGTCCCCTTGGTTTGTTCTGAGATAGGCCAGGAATGCACTGACCATAATGGGCATGTCCCTTGGAGATCATCATAGGATAAACAACATTGTGCCCTAGTTGGGACAGGCGCCGGAGCTCATGGGTCACGGGCTCAAACCCCACGACGGCCGCATTTTTTCTTTGTGGCCCAAAATGGGACAGGAAGCTTCTAGGAAGCTTACTAGAGCCTGGCTTGAGGATGACACTTGGCGGTCTTAGGACGCGCCAAGTAGGACTGTAGGCTGAGGTTGGTTCCTGTGGAACCACTATGAGCAGAAGCATTACCAATGTTTTGCAAGTATAAAAGCCTGTGCCTTGCATGCATCCATTTAGATGTCTTGCCTTTGAGACTCCTCACAGAGTGTCCAACCAAGGCTAGACACTAAAGACCTTCATGCGGACTTCGTGAGGTTGCAAACCGAACGAACCTAAAGTGTGGATCCCTCATTCGAGGGTGATATGTTATCTTGGTTCCAATACCAAGAGCGGTTGGCGATCTCCCATGACGGGACCCGTTTTCTAGACCGTTGCTATCCGGCGCATTGACGAAGGGTTATGGGCCCACACTTATGGTTCTAAGGCACGCTTCCAAGACCGACTAGTGTGTGGTCTTGCAGGGCGCACAGGTAAAACGGGGACACGAACATCGGACGGCTCCAATCTGCTCCATCGGCTCCATCGGCTTCTTCAGGTAGGGTGTGTGTACGTGGCGGACAAGGGGACCAGGAATAGCTCTTTCCATGTTGGACAAGACCCTCGATCCCCAACGAGATAAAGCTCTACCTCTTTAAAAGGTGGTACGACCCCGAGTCCGTTTTTCTCACGACGGCACCATCGCCTTAGGCGATCATCGGCAGGAGGGGTATGCAACGGAACCAACTGCACCTTTGACAACGGTCACAGTCAGCAGCCTCATCAGCCTCATCGGCCTCAACGAAGTAGAGTAGCAGCAAAGCAGAGACAAAGAGCAACCGTAAAAAATGACGGATCCGACTCAAGCCCACCTTGAGGCAGGTATGTCAAAATTCACGGGGACAGGTTATCCCTTGTGGAAATGGCAGTTTGAGATTGTCATGAACGTGTGTGGCTACCTCAACATCCTAAAAGGGACCGAGACAACACCCACCGATGCGATAATGACCATGCATGCGGCTGACCTTGCAGCATGGACAATGAAGAACAACATGGCTCTCGCCATACTTGTGACGTCCATCAACGAGACTACCACATAACAGGATGCACATTGGCTCCGGAGGCATACACAAAACTCTCACGCGTGCATCAATCAAACGCCCTAGCAATCTGACTCTTCATCTTCCAAAGGTTGATGTCAATGAGGGTGAGTGAAAGACAATCGATACCCGCATTTTTGCAGTCGTTCGGCAACGTGCTGCAAGAGGACCAACAAATGGAATGGAATCTCGACTCTAACATGCGTGCCATGATCCTTCAGATGGCGTTGCCGAAAAGCTGGGAGTCCTTGATCACCGTATTTGGCGGTTGGAAGGAGGCAGATCTGACGTATGAGGCTGTCACTGAACACGTCCGCAACGAGTCCATGCGACGCAGTGGTAGTGAGGCAAACATTTCAGCCTATGCCTCTCGCTTCGGTGGACAAGGTGCAAGCTCTCACTCCAGTCAAGGCAACAGCGGAAGCGGTGGCGGTGGAGGGAAAGGCAGTGGTGGCGGGAAGAGTTCCAAGAAGCCCGGCAACTGTCACAACTGTGGTAAGGCTAGGCACTGGGCTAGGGACTGCCGTAGTCCTAGGAAAGAATGTAGGAACAAAGGTGGGAAGGAGAAGAAGGAGCTCACCAACATGATGGCTGAAGGGTTGTCCATGAAGGGGGCAGCCCTCCTTAGGCCCGAGGCATTCACCCTAGACTCGGGCACCAACCACCACTCATCAAAAGAGAAGGGTGGATTTATCTCCATGGCCGAATCTGACATGCGCATCAAGTGTACAAACGGCGGCGTCGTCCAAGCCATGGACGAAGGGGAGAAGGTGATCACGTTCAAGGCCGTCAACCTTCAAAAGGTGGTGTACATGCCCTCCTTTGCAGCGAACCTGCTGTCGTTCTCACAAATCACCGACAAAAACATGACAGTGGTGTTTACCAACAAGGAAGCCGTAGCCCTAAAAAATGAGGACATAAAGATTTTGTACACCAAAGACGATCTCATTCTTCAAGTTCCAAGATTCGACGGCCTTTACGTGCTTCAAACCAAAGTCACCAAGATGTTGGATGAGGGACTGGCATGTGCCACCAAGACAGTGGCATCAAAGCCAAAAGATGCACCACCGACGACTGCTGCGGCCGCCACATCAACCAAGGACACCGACGCTGAGCTGTGGCACCGGCGATTTGGCCACGTTGCCAATAGCACACTGCAGAAGATGCAGGAGCAAGAGGTAGTCCACGAAATGGAAAGGTGCACCATGAAGCATGGAGAAGCGTGTACATTGTGTGAACCATGCCTCCAAGCAAAGGCAAAGAAGAAGCGGTTCTGGAGAGGAAGAAAACAAGCGGAGAATGTCTTGGACCTGACCCATGGTGACCTGTGCAGACCCTTTCGCACGACGTCTAATGGAGGAAGCAAGTACTTCCTAACCTTCATCGATGACCACAGTCGCAAGTTGTGGATCTACTTCCTCAAAACAAAGGGAGAGGTCAAGGAGAAGCTCCTGGAGTTTGTTGCCGTGGTAGAGCGGCAAACATCCAAGAAGGTGAAGACGCTCCGGAGTGACAACGGGGGTGAGAACGAGGCATGCAAGCCTTGGCTCAAGCATCATGGGATCCACCACGAGCAAACCACCCCTTACAACCTTCAAAGCAATGGCGTGGCCGAGAGGATGAACCTGACCGTACTCGGTATGGTGTAAAGCATGCTCTTCGACGCCAAGCTCCCACCTCGCTTTTGGGCTGAAGCTGCAACAACGACCTGGTACCTCTTGAACCTCACACCAGCAACCGCCTTACAAAAGCGTGGAAAGGAACAGGACAAGCAGCTAAAGACCCCACAAGCTTGGTCGGGACAAAAACCCAACGCCTCTCATCTTAAGGTGTTCGGGTCAACTGCATGGGTGAAGATCCAGGCGGGAGAAGTTAGAGGCAAGCTGGATGCACGTTCCAAAAAGTACGTCATGGTTGGGTACGACACATAACAGAAAGCCTATCGACTTTGGGACCAGGCAGCAGGCAAGCTCGTGAGGAGTCGCGACGTTGTGTTTGACAAACACACCCTTGGAAAGGGAGAGCTGCTGGACCTGATCCACGCTCGCAAGGCGGGAGAGTGGATAGTGTTGCTTGAGTCCGAAGACCAAGCACCCAATAACTGGCTCGTTTTGCCAGTAGGTGGTGGGAATGGGAGAGTAGCTTCGGAGGATGACACAGCATCTGGCATGGACGCGGATATTGAGGCATCCGGGACTTCCGATTTTGACTTGGAGTCTCACGACTCTTCTGACGACGACAACGACGACGACACACTACCACCTATAGAAGCACCAGCACCAAAGCAAGAAGCCGCACTAGCACCCCGGTGCAGTTTGCGACCAAAGAAAGCACCTTTGCGGTATGAGGACGATTGGACTGGCCTGAGCTGGTCGTGCATGGCTCAGGGAGAGCCATCCATAGTGGCGGAGGTGATGAATGGCCCGGATGCAGCCAAGTGGAAGGAGGCAGTGGACAGCAAGCTCGCGTCCATTACCGAAAACTGCATTTGGGTGCTGGTGGATAGACCCGACAAGGCCCACGTGGTGGGATCCAAGTGAGTCCTCTGAGTGAAGAAGAAGCAAGACGGAAAAATTGAAAATTTCAAGGCAAGGGTAGTGGCAAAGGGGTTCTCTCAGTACGACAAGACGTTCACGCCTGTCATGACCTTTGCCTCCATCCGCTCTCTCCTTGCCATCGTAGCCGCAAAGAACCTGGATATACACCACATGGACGTCAAGACAGCTTTCCTCTATGGAAATCTCGACAAAGAAGTGGTAATGGAGGTGCCCAAAGGAGTCAAAGCTCCCGAGGGCAAGGTGTGCAAGTTGGTGAAAGCGCTCAATGGGCTGAAACAGGCCCCAAGGATATGGTACAAAGAGATGGACGGTTTCATGACCGGTCTCTCCTTCGTGCATTACCAAAATGATCCGAGCATGTACATGCGCGATGATGGGAGTGGGCTGATGCTCGTTGCACTCTACGTGGATGATCTGATCTTCTGCTCTTCTTCGGTCGAGCTGCTGGATGAGCTGAAGTCTGACCTCAGCAAAAGGTTCAAAATGAAGGACATGGGTCCTGTGGAGTACTGCCTCGAGATCGCAATCCACCGCAACCGAGCAGCAGGCACCATCGTACTCAACAAAACCAAGTACATCGGTGAGGTAGTAAAGCGCTATCACATGGAAGACTGCAAACCTGTCAGCACCCCAATGACGACCGATGCAAAACTGAAGGCCTCAATGTCGCCAAGCAATGAAGCAGAACAAAGGGAGATGCAAGACATCCCCTACCAGTCCGCTGTGGGCATCATCATGTACGCCATGGTAGGGACTCGTCCGGAAATCTGCTATGCTGTGGCACAAGTGAGCAAGTTCGTGGCCAACCCAGGGCCACAACATTGGCGGGCAGTCAAGCGCATCTTGCACTACCTGCAAAAGACACGTCACATGGGCCTCGACCCTGGAGGCCAAGAAGGTACGGTTCCCCTCCGCCTGAAGTGCTACACCGACGCCGACTGGGGAGGAAATCTTGACAACCAATAATCCACCTCTGGATACGTGTGCACCTTGAATGGCGCTACCATCTCATGGGCCAACAGAAAGCACGATTGTGTTTTGATGTCCACGGCTGAGGCAGAGTACGTTGCTATGTCTGAGTTGTGGAGAGAGACTCAGTGGTTGCGCAGCCTGCTTGGTGGTATGACAGTGCCACAGGAGGATACCACAGTTGTACACATGGACAACATGAGCGCCATCTCGATGGCTGAAGATGAGATCATCTCCCAGCGAACGAAGCACATCGGCATATGTTACCACTACTCACGTGACCTGGTCATGAAGAACGTGGTGGACTTGCAGCACTGCGGAACCAAGACCATGCTTGCTGACTGCATGACCAAGCCGCTGGAGAGCGACTTGCACTATGCGGGCATTCGTGGATTCGGCATGAGGAGTGCGGCAGAGGATGGGTGAGCGCCAAGGCATCGATGGAGCCCAGTGAGTGACAGATGGATAGATGTGCAAGGGAGATATTTGTTGAATGGTATGCATTTTGTCCAGTGGCTAGCTGGCTGGTTGCACGGAAAGACAAGGCATGCATTGCTCTATGGAGTACGTCCCCTTGGTCTGTTCTTGCCCATAATGGAGATCATCATAGGAAACACAACATTGTGACCTAGTTGGGACAGGCGCCAGAGCTCATGAGTCGCGGGCTCAAATCCCGCGACGGCCGCATTTTTTCTTCGTGGCCCGAAATGGGAAAGGAAGCTTCTAGGAAGCTTACTAGAGCCTGGCTTGAGGATGACACTTGGCAGTCTTAGGACGCACTAAGTAGGACTGTAGGCTGAGGTTCGTTCATGTGGAGCCACTATGAGCAGAAGCATTAGCAATGCTCTGCAAGTATAAAAGCTATGTGCCCTGTATGCATCCATTTACAGTTTTTGCCTTTGAGACTCCTCACAGAGTGTCCAACCAAGGGTAGACACTAAAGACCTTCATGCGGAGTTCGTGAGGTTGTAACCCAAACGAACCTAAAGTGTGGATCCCTTGTTCGAGGGTGATATGTTATGTTGGTTGCAATACCAAGAGCGGTTGGCGGCCTCCCATGATGGGACCCGTTTTCTAGACCATTGCTATCCGGCGCATCGACACACCCCTGTCGCCTCTCCGTGTGGCTCTCCTTCTGTGCCAATTTCATCCTCTTCTTCGTCCACCACAGGTGGTCCTCCTCTTATGTCTCCTCAGATACCGGCTGACCCTGTGTACACCTGTCATGTGCCCTCTATGCCGCCAAACGTTTCCTCTTCCACCACTGTACCCCAGCCTATATCTCCTTACGCCCATAGTGATCAAATTCTTGCTCTAACTTCTCAGTCCCGTCCTCTCCTTCTCATTCTCGTTCCCCTCCTAATTCTACATTGGATCCTAGGGAATTACCCAGAGCCGCGGTCTCTGGTGAACCCGGTCTGCGGGCCCTTGGACTCGCTACCACTTCCTTGCCCATTGCTACGTTAGTGGTCGACCCCAGTACCGGTCTTGGGTACTCTCTCATTGAGCTGGAGTTTCGTCTGGCTCTTGATGCCTCTGTTGCTGGATGTGTCGCCTCGTGCTTTGCAGGTGCTAGTCTCTCTCCTCTCCCACCTGAACCACTGACAGTGCAGGGCGCACGCAATGCTGCTGAATCCACTTTGTGAGAGTAGGCCATGTAAGCAGAGCTTGATGTCCTGCTGATCGTGGCGTCTACGAGTTGGTGGATCTCCCTCCAGGGAGGAAGGCGGTGCCAGCCAAGTGGGTGTACCGGCACAAGTTTAAACCGGACAACACTGTTGAGCGATACGAGGCCCGACTCACGGCCAAGGAATTCTCTAAAGTCTTGAGCATCCACTTTAATGAGACATTTGCCCCAGTTGGCCGGTACACCACTGCCAAAGCTCTGCTCGATTTGGTTGTCCGGCATGAGTGGGAGTTGAAACAAATGGTTGTCAACAATACCAAAAGTGTTTCAAATAAAAATCCGCTTCAATTTGTTATAGTTGAGCCAAAATTGAGCCTGTATAGTAAAAACTAACTGAGCAAGGCCTTCACAAAAGACTCCACGAGGAAATTTATATGGTCCAACCGCCTGGGTTCACAGATGGAACCAACAGGGTGTGGCGCCTTTGCAAGGCAATCTATGGACTCAAGCACTCTCCATGCTGTAGGAACCAGGAGATCAGTGCCACCCTTGAGAAGGGTGGATTCCAGAAGAGAGCTGTAAACCCTGCTCTATATTTGAGTGCACCCTCTACCCCTCTTCTTGCTATCCTTCTCTATGTGGATGACCTTCTGATTGCCTCTCCCAGCACTAAAGTTGTTGAGTGTGCAAAGACCCTGCTACAATCAGCATGTCAGATGAAGGACCTCGGTCCTGCTCGTGTCTTTCTGGGCATGGAGTTAGAACGCGATCGCTCGCGTCCTACACTACACGTTCACCAGGCTCCATATGTTTGCAGCTTGAGGAAGCGCTTTGCGCCCCTTCTGGAAGGGACCCCTTCGGGCTCCATCCCCATGACCTTAGCAGGTCAAGCGCTAATGAAGTCTCCAGACGTGTCAAAATTGGAGGAGACAGTCGCCCTAACTGACTATTTGAAGGTCATTGGTTCCTTGATGTATCTTGCCACCTCTTCTCATGCCCACATTGCCTTTGTTGTTAACTACCTCTCCCACATCTCCCAGTGTCTTAGGGATCATCTTGAGGTTGCGTTCTGCGTGGTGGACTTTGCTCTCTACGACACGCACATGGTTGTACTTCAAATCACGGCCCACAGTCATCGTGGATGGCTTTATTCACTGTGACTGGATGAAATGGTGCACACAGTAAAACAGGGTCTTCTTGATGGATGAAACTGCTATGTTGAAAAGGAGCGGCAAAGAAAGATGTGTACCTCGAAGGACAGCAGAGGCAGAGGATGTGGTCCTTGGAGTAGGTACGTCTGAAGCTCTCTAGCTCTGTCGCTTGCTGCAACAGCTGCGCATCTCCATTCGCAATATGACCCTGCATTGTAATCAAAGCACAAAAGCCATTCTAGAGAATGATGGTATGCATCACTCTCGTGCCAAGGCTCTCCACAGAAACATCTTCAAGTGTGTTGTTCACGCTGTCGGTCTTGCATGTCCCCATGACCCTGGGTAACGTGTAGTTGTCTGCATGTCTGTTTTTCACCACCACGCTTTTGCATCCTCTTCTGTGACACCTCATTTGTGTATGTTGGTGGACTGACTGCGGGTCACTGAGTCTGTTCCTGGCCTCTCACATCAAGTATGCCCTCTTCTCTCAACCCACATGCACACACACAC
>SZWC01005754.1:110088-141896 GCA_023375785.1 Penium margaritaceum | reverse complement strand
CCCCCCCCCCCCCCCCCCCTCCCAGTGTTTTAGAAGACCAGTCACCATGTCTGGATTAACGGGGATTAAATTTGCAGTCAGGTCGCCTTCGTTTTGTGATGAATTTTTGTTACACTGGGATTTGTTACAACGAAACGAATCGATGACTTCCCGTGGTTAGCAGCCTACACCATATTTTTAGTCACACAGCCAACGAAAGGCTTTCCATAGAGTTTCATCGATATGGTCAGTCATGTTTCTTCCCCAAACACCCGTGAGGAGGTGCCGAAGGCATGGGCTTAATCTCCATGCGAATGCTAGAGACCTTTCCAATCGCATTCATCCATCACACAAGTCTAACACGATGCAGGTCTAAAATTCCCCATGGATTTCAGGGGAACCTTTGTGCCTGCACTAAGCATGGCTTGGTAGTAAACCCAAAAACACGGGTGCCAACTTGGGTAGGGCTACACATACGCTCTATTGATCAACAAAGGCTCATTTCTCTGTTGTGAGTGGGTCTGAGCCTGTTCCCGCGTGTTGGGCGGACCTGATGTGGCTTGTCGAAGAAACTTTCATTAGCGTTTTTTGGCAAGCCGCACAAAATTTTGTCACAACTTCCCCCAATTTCAATTTTTACTGCACCTTCTCTGGTAGCTTTTTGGTGAGCTCTTTTAAGATCGATTTTCCATCTTTGGCGTTAAACCGACGACTTTGATCTTGATCTTGATTCTATAGCTGGACACGGGAGGCGGCACGACGAAGGGTTTGGCAAGGGCGCGCAACTATTTGCAATTGCGCCTTTTCGGTTTTCCAGAATCAAACGTCAATCAACCCTCTCCTGCTGATTCTTCATGGCCTGTAGGCCAATTGCGCCTACGTGGCAGGTCTCCCAACGTCTGGGTAATGTCCTAATTGTGTTTTTTGCTAGAACAGAAGAAGTTGCCCTGATGAGGACGTTAACGCTAAACATGGAATGAAAAATCGGTTTCAATTGAAATATAACCAAATTGAAAGTGAGAACCCCATGAAGGAATCGAATTCAATACTACGACATTTCAAGAAATATTGCTACCTTGGATTTACCGCCCGTCGAACCGCGCGTTGATGCGCGTGGCGGCTACCGACTATCCGGATTGATGCGAGTGGCAGCTATCGACTACTTGTGAAATCAGGATGCGTCGCCGTCTTCTTTAGACGAGAACAACTTGCAAATCTTACGGCGGAGGGACCTTGATCTCGCGGTTTCGGACCCTACCCCGGCCTTATGAAGATCAACAAATAATCACAAATCGAGCGGGAAACTTCGCAAACCCTAGTATCAAAATCAAAATCAAAGGCGTCGGTTCAACGCCTTAGTCATTCTCTATGCCATTGCGCAAGACTGTTTGATTCTTTGAATTCGAGTGGTTCAATTGTGTAAGAGTGGTGGAGAGCGGTTTGCCCATCGATGCGCACCGTGGAGTCCCTCATTGTAGGCAAATCACGAGCTACATTCTTTCGAGCAGTACAAGCACCTGCGGGTTTACGACTGTGCTCCATTGCAACTTCCCTACCATGGAGTCTACACCCAACATCACCAATCGCTCCTTCTCCTCTAGCGATACAACGTTTCAACCATCATCACAAGCTATAGCCACGTCTCAATGAGTCAGAGGACTACCGGATGACCGTGACCACAACCTTACGCATTTGGATGACCCACTACAACATCCAAGATGCCTATCGTCAAAGCACACCATCCAAATTCAATTGCCATTAGTTGGAAACGACCGGGCTGGGTACGTGCGTGGTTTACATGTCCTGATGGCCCCATCCCGTTTTTTGTATGTGGCAGCCGGCGTCATCCCTAGACCTCATTTTCGTACGTCATTATAAGAAAATCGGCTCCAATTCACCCTGACCGTGTGCATCTAGGAGACGTGAGCATCTTTGCTACATCAACATGAAGCAAACTTGGAAGTTCTCGCACCATTACATGGCCACCGGGTCGTATGATGTGGAACCCAAAGTGGGATGTGGCACTTGTTTGCATGGTTGTGGAAAATGCACCTACCTTTCGCAACAAATTGGGTTGGTTGTAAAGCTATACGACATCATTAAACCATTGCTAGCTGATGAATTTGGGATTGACAATGGACGTTTGAAGCATGCAAAGGTTGGTTCTTGCATGAGCATCCTCACCACCATCTCGAAAAATGCACACTCTCATTCAACTTACCGGAAGAAGTCTCAATTGATAGTCATGGGAAGTGGAGTTCTCAACTGAAAAGTGGAAGGACCTAAGGAAGGTCAATTCAAAACAAGCCAAGTTAGAGTGCAAAAGCATGCCATGGTATGATCTAGAATAAAAGCCTTTTGCAACGCAAAAGGCATGCAATCAAAACTTTGCTCTTAATGAACATGTAGTCACGAATGCACAAGATCCTATGGATGAGCCCATGGATGATGGGTACATAAGGCGTGTCTAGTGTAGGACTTCCTACCATAGATCTCACCATTGAAAAGGTTGACAAGATTTTGAAAGGTACATTCAAGTTGGAGTATGTGATTGAAGATTAAGGACCAAAGACGACATATGGCCATGAGACATGCACTGTCATTAATGACACCTCTATCCACCATTCTAACAATCTTCATTTTTTGGATGCGTTCAAGGAAGATCTTGATGCGTGTGAGGACATCCTTCACTGCTTAGGCATTATCCAACGAATCTTAATGTATTGATTGCTATTTAATTTGAACTTTTTTTGCCAAGGCTGCCATTTCCTCCTCGTTGGGCCATGTTTCATAATCATTCAAAATGATCTGTCCAATCCCAAACTGTTTGCTATGCGATGTCACGTTAACATTTTGGAGCCCATGAACCAGGTTTTTTGTAAGTGGATCTGGTTGCAATGGAAATTTTGTGTCCTACTTCTTCACGTCGTTGTCATCATTTCTCCTTAACATGACGTTGTGCGAGATGAAACATGAAACAAGTTGGGATTGAAGCTAAATTTTTTAGCTAGGAACACCATGAATAATGTGAAAGAGTTCTTTGAGGATGCAGACATATATGTTCATGCGTGAAAGTCCACATGCAAAACAATGATTAAACATTCCATGAGAATTTTTGGGAGGAAATGAACTCAGTAAGGTGATGACGTATTCCGAAAAATTGCATCAACAAGCCATAACCTTCAAAGAATGGAGTATTGGTAAGAGCGTGATTACTTGGCGGGAACCTAAATCCATGGCTTGGGCTTGAAACACAAATGCATGCATCACAAACCTAGGACTACCAATGCACAAGCACAAATCTAAATGACAGGTGATAAGAACATTTTGTTTCATTTTACTATGAAAGTAACCAAATTCAACACAACGTAAAGCAAGCATAATGACGGGTATTTGGGTTCCATGTTATGCACCCAGTCCATCAATGGACCAAGCCATGTAATCACGATGCCCACACCTTGCCTTCATCAACGGATCCCCATTGCATGAATTATGTTTGATGGTGGATGAAAAACATACTAGCTCCCGAACAACATCTCTCATCACATAATGAATAGTGGATGCAACTTGTAGGAAACGCTCACACAACTCACAAACAACTATAACATAACAACACACGTAAATTAAATGAGCAAATCAACCTCCAGTCATAGAAAAGTGTTCGAGAGCATGGTGTTAGCCTGCATGTACGCCACAATGCACTTTCATTTTACAAGCCACATGCACTTCACGTTGAAAATCCATAAAGGATGTCCACGGATAAGCAATTATGCCATGATTTATGCTCTTGAGTTGCAAGGGTGCATGGTTATCATTAAGAATCTCGCCATGATCATACATAGTATTTTTCCCAAAATGTATTGAATTGTGTAGCAAATCAGGTGCTAAAATCAGAAATCATGCCCAATGAAACCTTGGTGCGGAGCACCTTGTGGAGACGGAGCGTTCATGGTAAGGGTGTTGACTTTGTACAAGCAATGCCATGGTACCTACATTATGGAGCTTGAATTATGTCGAGCTGACGCATGGTGTGAGGAATTAGGTAATGAAATCGACAATTGCTTAAGTTGGAACGATGTTCCAAAGGGCTGTTCCAAAGCTCAAAATAGCCCTTTGGAACAGCCTCCTTCTGTCAAAAGATGGTTGAAGAACCCCAACGTGAGAGGTCTAGGGGATGATTATGAATGATGTTGAATAAAAAATTTGAAATATAACAAAATGTGGGATAATGTTGTGAAAGAGGTTTAAAACAATGACTACGACAATAGTAAAAAATAGCAAAAAACCAGGTTTGACTAAAAAACAATGCCAAAATGGGAAGAAGAACGCCAAAGGGGTTGAACCATTTTTGCATTAGCAATTTAGGGCAACGTTGTAGCCAATCTGGAAATACAAGCCAACTACTTATTGAATCACTTGTTTTTTGCTCAATTTATGGACTGTTTTAGCACGTCCAAAATTCTCAAGGGGACAAAACTTCTCCTTTTTCCAAAGAGAACATCTAAGGCTCTAGAGCTGTTGATCTTGTGAGGAGCCCAAACCTAAAAAACACAAGAAAACTTGAATTTTATGATGGATCTTTTCATACACAGATTTGCTTGATGCTTTTCAAATAAAAACCCTATTGCATGAAAAACATTTTGGTAGTCAATAGGGCGCTGGAAATTATTGGTAAAGTGCCTCACATGAAAAAGGGGGTGCATCAATTTTTCTTTCTTGGTGGCCTCAAGACGTCTTGGTTGGGAAGGAATAAAATGTTCAAGTAAGAATGAAATGTAGTTATGTAAAAGCAACATGTACCTCTTCACGTTTCAAAAATAAACATTTTTTTATCCTCATTTCTTAGCAAAAAACATCTGGTCTTGAAAAACACACTTTGAAATGCTCATATGGAATGAATTATACACGTAGTTTACAGGCTTTCCCCTGAAGCCAAAAAACTTTGAAACATTGCCCCTCTTCGGCACGAATCCCTTGTATAGGACTGAATGATGAAATTTCTTAGTTGAAGTGTTTATATTTTTGGTAAACTTAAGTGGAAAACAAGCGTAGAAGCACAAAGTATGTTATCGATATGGAAAACTTAAAAATGAAATAAAATCACCATTGAGGGTCAACTTTGTGTAAAAAACCTTATCTTCGTAGAGTAAACCATGGAAATCATAAAATATGGGCATACTAATAATGCTTTTGAGGAAAACGTTTTCTAATACCTTTCTAGGTTTCAAATTCTCTTTGCCCTCTTACTTTGCCACTTTTCATGAAAAAAGAAATTTAAACCTCACATGAAGTTTCATAACATACACAAACCAGATGGATAAAATATTTTGAACATTAAAATAGCTGAAAAACAAATAAATTCTCTCATTCAACCATTTTGCATACAAGTATAAACCATCCAATTATTCCACGGAACAAAAGATACCATTCCCCCACCTTTTTCGTACAAAAGAACCACGTGTACAACCTCTGAAACAAATGCAACAAACAACCCACCCATTTTTCCAAAGATCACAACATGAATTGTGGACCTGACATGGGTAAAATACAATGGTGCATCCTTCTCATCCATGGTGAATGATGAAATCATGTCATGCATCAATGCTACATGGTATGTGGCAAAACATGACATTTGTTTGAGAAATTTTGAGTCCTTTTGTATTCTCCGCGTATCATTGGCATACCCCAGTGAGCCTTGATTTCGATGTTTACTATTTTTTAAGACGTTGAAATTCGTCAAAAAGGACTTTCGTTTGATTCAAAGTACCACCAAATTAATTCCAAAGTTGTTTCACCAATTTCAAAGGTCCACCTTCACTATTTCATCCAATCCTCCACCGGGTTCTTTCATTTTACTTGTCTCGAACCCATATTTCAATGTTCTAAGAGATTTGAGGCACTTCTCCGTGCCTCTTGGTGGCTCTCAAGGCCACCGAGAGCTCCTCGCGTTTTCTTTGACGTTCATCGAACGTCAAACATAAGGGCGACGAGCATTCAATCGTTCGAAACATTGAAAGGTCGAATGGTCGTTGCTTTTGAAGGCGAACAAGAAGAAAAAAAAACCAACCGGAGCCGACGGCTACGTCGAAATAAAAAACCAAACAACCCCCGTTGTCGAATTCAAGAGTCCACCCCCTAGATTTCATTGAATTCACAAATACCCCCAAAAGAATTATGAAGTACAAAGAATGTCATCGAATTAATCATGGAACAACTCAATCCTCGAAATCAAAGTCCACTGGGGTATGCATTATGTTTTTGCGACATTGTCACTTGTGTTGTTTTCTATGTGACATTGATGTATTCATCATGTTTTTTACGGCATTCTCATGTGCATTGTTTTGTGCACGCCAATGATTAATCGACTACTTTGATTGAAAAATTGGAAAAAAAAAACTTCTTAAAATTTTATTCATACTATATTTGATGAATTGTTCTTCTTAAAGTTGGATTAGATACAACGTCTTTATAGAGTTAGTACGCTCTCATGTGATACAACATGAAATTCTGAATTTACGACCACAAATATCACACTCTTTATGTCATCTAAACCTTCTCATTTGTAATAGAATTTTGACAAACTTTATTTCAAAATTCATAAGTAATTATTTTGAAAAGAATGCAATTTTTGTGCAAAGCCTTTTACTTGTTCGTGAGATCATTTGAAAATTGAATTAGGGGAAAGAATAATTGAAATTTTTTACGATTTTCACGCTCATTGAATTGTCATTTATTTCTCCTTAGTTAGGTTCTTATTCATGTGCCTTTTACCAGTTGTTTTGTTTTGAAATGTTTTGACTGTAGTGTATGCATATGATCCCTTCCCATGTTCATCTTTTAAAGCAAATAAAATGCCGATGATTGAAGGATCTTCGTTTTCAACATTATAAATGTTGAAAAACATTTTTTCCATATTCATCACTCATAAGTTGCCTTAAATTATTTTCCTTGCTAAACGATTTTGTGCATGGTCTGGATGATTGAGTTGCCTCGACAAAAGTAGCTTTTAGGCTCTTCCATCGTAAATATGTTCGAAATGGCACTTGTGACAGTAAGCATGGGATGCAAGAAAAAGAGGATAGTTGTATTTCTACAACAATTTGTTCAAACTACTATTATAATACTTTGAAAACAGCAAAGAATCTATATCGCGGCATTGCATTGAACAATACATACTACTGATCATGAGAACTATGCAAGACCTCGTTTTGATGGTTTTTAGGGCTTCTTATGAATGCGTTATGTGCATAAGTGGAATGTGTGAAGATATTAAAAAATTGAAAAAACTATAGATGAAATTATCATGTTACTTATTATCCATCATACCTTGTACCATCCTCATGGACGTAATCACATTTCTATGGACAAAAAAGTTTGGTTTAATGAAAAAAATCACTGATCATGGTGATAATGGTTGAGTTATGTAGGCATCATTTTCAAATGGTAAAAAACTAAATCTCATGTATTTCTTTTCAGTGTGCTCCGTTTTTTGTCATGTTCGAAATATTAATTTGCTTCACTTTCCTTGTGGGGGAATGGCTAATGCCCTTCATTGACCCGTTGTTCAATTACTTGTATCTTTTCATTTAAGTATTTTGAATGCGTTTTCTTTGATTTTTTAACTTCATTTTCATTTCTCAAATTCAGTGTTGAGTTTTTTGCAGATTAAATTTGAAGTTTTAGAGTTTTATGATGATAAATGTTAGAAGTGTACACGGTAATTAGTTAAAAATACATCTGGAGTAATTGATTATTATAGTCGCCAATAAATGATAGTGAAGTTTTGTTCAGAGTTTAAAGGATCCTGAAAACTTAAATTCATTGTAAATTTGTGAAGTTTTTCAAATTGAGAAGTTTAAAGGAATTTTTTTATTATTGAGATTTGGTCTTTCTCATTACAAGTGCGCCCATTTATCCTACAAGCACTTTTTTGCATTCTTCAAATATGAACAAGTGATAGGCACACAATTGAAAACAAAAAATTGTTTGAAAAAGGAAACATTCTGAATTTATTTATATCTCTTAACGTGCTGAATGAAAATTTTGGTCGTTAAAAAAGGAAAAATACAACGGTAGAAGTTTTATTCTTTTTTATTTAAACATTTGCAATAGAATCTTCAGCGTAATCATCTTCCATATTCTAAGTTTACTAAATCGTTATAATTTATTCATGGTAAGGCTGATTGATAGTTTTAATTTTGGTTTGAATTTTAATTGATTTAAAATGGCATAAAATTTAGTATTTTAGATTAAAGTTTCAGAAAAATGGCTTTAAATTTTATATAATCAGTAAAAAACAACTTCATATTTGCGTTTTCCCATTTCTTGAATCGAATATTTGAGCAATCTGTTGTTTAAATTGGAATTGATCATATCGACTACTCATTGTTTTTAGGATGGTTGAAACTAGTTTTTTGTCTTGTTTAAAATTCTGATTTATACCAGAATCGATGTTTTTCACAAATGCATTACAAATGACATTGAAACAAAGCAGATATTGTATAGGATAAAACTTCTAGTATTAATGTTTAACTTTTGTGTAGAAAATGATGCAAAGTTAAGATAATAAGAAACAAGACAATAAATTTATGGGGATTTGGAAAGCTATTAAAGTCATGTATGAAGCACCATAACACTTTGGTTCAATCATTTTGGCACATGTGTTCTTTCTTTTATGGGATTGGGTACATTATCAATAGAAATGTTATTGAAAAATGATTAGGTAAACTCTAACATTGAATTTACTCAAAGATGTTTAAATGTGCGATATCATTTTGAAGGGATGTTTTCCACAAAAGTGTATACTTTTGAAGAAGATAGCTGTACTACAAACTAAGTCAGTATATTTTATTTTTGTACATTATAATGGTTTTTTGGTCTAACGTTTGCAGAACAATTACTATGGAAAAGGATAAAAATTAGTGAGATTTCAAACAATTATCCATATCATAATGAAACTACATGTTTAACATCAAGTTATACAGAAATGCCTTTCTTCTTCATGTTTTCCTTTGTATGTATGGTTAAAATCGTAGTTGGAATGATTAATCATATGGTTCTCGTCTAAAATATGTGACACTCTCGTATGGCTCCTTAGAAATCATATCATGTTAGAATTTTGAGTTCATGGGACTAGTACATAATGTTGGGGCACCTAATCTATTATGTTGGAATAATTAGAGAAGAATCAGAACATCTCTTTTTACTTCATAATACTTTTTCATCTCTGTAAAATGAAGAAACATGCTTTGAAAACTTTAGGTTGAAGAGTTGAAAATGAAAGGAAGTGTAATGAAAAGTTCTCGATTCACCCTATCCCTCAATGAACTTGCTTGTGTAAAGTTCTACACAAGATGGAAATGTATACGAATGTTACACTTGTTCTACTTAGATGATACAAAGATTTTATGTATGGAAATAAATTCCATCATTCATACAAAAGTCTCAATATTGAATTAATATGATTATTCAAACATGTATGAAAGGAAAACGATTACAAGGGCTTTACATGTTGCTTGTTTCGCTCAAATCTACCAGTTGTGGAATAGACCATCATTAGTTTTCTCTTGAGAACCTGTGACCAATAGTGTTTTCTATCACCGTACAAGTACGTATCATCCTTCATTCTTTGAGGAGATACTTCTCATGCCAATCAAAACTGAGGCAGTTTACACTTGAAAACGAGGCTTGTCATTTTTCACAAGAGTGGGGTCACTTGAGTGTTTTTGAATAGCAAAATGTATAATTTGTTGTTGGAAGTGTCAAAACTTGGCCATGTTTATAAAAGTGGCGATTGTGAGGAAATGAGGAGGTCATGCTATTTGATTTTGTGGTAGTTCGTGTGACCCGACGACGTGACCTAATTCATTAGCTCGAGAAGTCCCTCGTTGGTTCAAAGGTGGGCTTTGAGACTAAATGCAGGGATTGTGATGTTTTTCAAAGTTGCTCGAAAGAACTTTGTCAGTATTTTAACGAAAGTGGGGTTTGTCCAGAAATTGTCCTTCTGAGTTCCTCAAGTGACCTTAAAAGTGGTGGTCATCATGCAAGGATGTTGAATTGTTTTACACAATTCCCTTAGAGCACATAAAAAGTGGTAGGGACAAATTGGGGATGAAGTTTGGGCATGGAAAAACTATAATCACGCTGATCGAGGTTCAGGCCCCTTGTATTCCATCAACATAACACTTCCCCCCCTAGCCGCAACATCCAGATCTGTTAACAATACGCGAATGGTTGAGTTTTGTAGCTGTGGTTCAGAAAATTGACTTATGGGAGTTGGCTATACAGGTCCCATGTATTGTTTGCTGACTGGTAGTTCTTCTACTAGATTAAGTATTTATCTTTCCTCCTGATTGAGGATATCCTCAACGTTGTACTAAACGTCTCCGTCTGTGATCACGGGTAGTGCAAAAAGTGCAACACATATAACAAAATCCTTTGCAAGATCGCCATAGTGTCGAAGTTTATTGTTGTGCAAGATCGGGTGGATAGGCATGATAATGGGCAGCCAAAGTTTTATAACAAAAGAGTGCACATCTAATAGATGTCCAAAGGCGTTAACAATTCGGGTTTAAGCTTTGTATTACTCGATTTGTGGAGTTGGAAAATCTTAAAGTTAAGCAAAACGCTTTCACCAGTCTTGAATTTTTTGAGTGTTTGATGTTTATCGGCTTGTCGCTTCACAACCGACTACGTCTTTCTGAGGGTTTTATGGGTTTCCTTGTGGATTGTGGAAAATTGTCGCCGATGTATGTCAACCGTTGAGATTTAGCTTTCAACCTACACGTGAATAAGGATGATTGGTACGGCTCGGTAAACCACCTTAAATGGTGTTTTTCTTGTTGTTACACATGTTGTTGAATTGTATGCAAACTCTGCAACAAACAACTTGAACTATGCGGTTGGACTAGTGTGCAAAGACGTCGTTCGTGCATAAGTTTGGTCAGCCTGGTTTGTTTATCAATTTGCAGATGTAATATTGTTGAAATTTGATGTTGACTCCCATACCACTGCATCAAATCTTGCCAAACATTGCTGGTGAACTGCCCATCATGACCAGGCTTGATTTATCGTGGAACCCCATGCATTCTCTTTATCTGGTGAAGGAGCATGTGTGCTGTTATTTCGGTGGTTACATCCGTACTTGTCAGAAAGAACAGCGTTATCTTTGAGAACCTATCAACGACAAAAAGTATACATAAAAGCTTTTCATTTGTGAGAGGCAAACCAGTCACAAAATCCTTCAAGATATCCGTCCACGATTTTTTTGGTATTTGTTTCTCTTGTAGTAGATGGAGGGGTTTGGTGTGTTGACTATTGTGTTGTTGACAAAGGGCATACCTTTTGCAGATGTTTGGAGGTGACCTTCTTGACAGATTTTTGAGTATTCCTGAAGAAAACTTCATTATAGCTTATGAACATTGGGGACGAGGATTTGATTACTGTGCTTTTTACGAGAATACGAGCTTGCAAACTGGAACATCATTCTATCATTGCCTTCATGGACCTTATAGCCACGTGCGAAAAAAAATTCAATGTACGAGTATGCTTGAATATGAAATGGGTTAACCCTTGTGAGATAAGGCCAGCGGCTTAAGGCGTTTTTTAGTTGTCTTCATAAGCCAATACTCGATTTTGTACTTGAGGAACTGCATCCATCCTGTTTGCCTTGAACTGAGATTCTATCGTGTTTTTAGACATTTGCAAGCATGGTGGATTATTCGGACTGCGAATCTTTTTCCAGTTTAAAAAAGAGCACTAGGTTTTGAGGGCATGGATAAACGAGAGCATTCATTTCTCATCGGTGACATAGTTGAGCTCCGCCCGTCGTAGCTTCTGCATCTTGTACGTGATGGGTTGTTCTCTTCCACCATTCTTTTGCAGGAGGAAAGCCCTCATTGCATGATAAGAGGCCACTATGTCCATCATGTGGTTAGGTGGTGGATCTACCAAACAAAGGATCAACGCTGAGGTCAATGCATAACTTAAAAACGTAGAAATGTCTTGTTCGATGCGTCTCCAATCCCACTCAATTTGTTTTGGATGAGTTTGAAAAGAGGTTCACACATGTGGTCATAATCCTTCATGATGCTTGATTAAATGTTGAAGAACCCAAGAAAAGTAGTACATTACGAATGTATTTTTCAGGTGCTTTGATATCCATCCAACGTTGATGACGTGACTTAGAAACTCAATCGAGCAGTGACCAAAGTCATATTTTGAGAGCTTCTTGTAGAAATTCTTAAGCTGCAGGACATGAAATGCTTGTTGAAGATGTTGTTTTTACGATTCATGTGTAAACAAGGATGTTGTTGAGGTATACCACAGCAAAATCGTCAAGGTATGGGCAACAAATGTTGTTCATCACTGTTATGAATGTTATGTAGGTGTTTGTGAGTTCTTACAACATGATATTGAACTCACATTGCCCGTAACTTCTTCATAAGGCAGTTTTTGCAACAGTCTTGGTGTTAATGCATATTTTGTGATAGAAGCTGCAACGGTTGATTTTAATGAAAATTCTTGCTCCACATAGTCGTTCAAAAAGCATGTCCCTTTGAAGAATATGGTAGCGGCTCTAGATTGCGATGCCATTCATTTCCAGGTAATCCATGGACATCTGCATTTTTTTAGTTTTCATTTTTACAAAAAATACGGGTGCGATGTACGTACGAAGAATTGGATGATTACTTGAGTGAGCATTTGTTCAAGATGTTCCCTAAGCATCATGAGGTTGTGATCACTCATCCGGTAGCTCCCCTTCATGATTGGTGTGCTACAAGATTTTATCTCAATTCCTTGGTTCATGTTGTGTTTGACAGTGAGATTGCTTTGTAACCTGTCAACAAACAACCCCTTGTTATCTTTCATCGGCAGAGCAAACTTTGCTTGTATGTTCATAAAACTTGATGTCAATAATGCTCACCATTCAGATGCTAGAGTTGCGAGCACTGATGTTTTCCTTGTGTTGCTCAAATTGACGTTGATCAACCACATTGAAATCGCTCTCCTTAGATATCTCTTTACCTCATAAAGCGTGATTGGCATAGCTAAAGGCTGATATGTGGTTGCGACCACTTTTCCAATCATCATGTTGTTCTGAACAACCCTATTGATTTTTGTTGTGCGTAGGCTGGATGATGGCTGCTACACGAGCGGCATAAAGATCTACCACCCGTTACATTTGATGTAGACAATGTCGTTGCTGTTATCATTTTGGAGTTTTGTTAGTTTGGAAATCTTCCACAAGTATTAAGATGCAGTCGCTCATTTGGCGGGATATCCAATCAATCTCTTCCTTCATATTGATGTGCAATCGTAATGCTTGCTTTAGTGGGTGAATGGGAAGTCATTTATGAACGGTTTTTCTTTAAAAAAAGCTTCGATTGTGCTCCAAACACAGATTTTCCACAAGTTGATTGGATACAAAACTATGAGATGCATCTCCATCATGTAACACCACCATAATGTTTTAACTTTTGTAAACCCTTGACTGCACATTTAAGAGTATCACGAGCTAGTCGTTCTAGTATCCCTTGCCAAATCTCTTGATGTAAATGACCCTTGGACTAGGCGATAGCAGCTGTTCAGAAGCTTGTTTGCTGCAAAGTTTTCGTTGGAAGCACGAGTTTCAACATTTTATCTTGCCCTTGGCCATTTCTTGAATCTTCTCATTCACTTTTCCTTTTTCTCCTTCTTCCTCACGTTTCATTTTTTCTTTGGGCAGTTCTTAGCACTAGTAAGTCCATTCATATCGATTTTGTTTGATGGAATCATTTCCATCACTGTGAAGTTCTGAGAAATGTGCGATTGATGGGTGAAGTTGTACAATTTTTTCAACGTTGAGTTGAATACCGTAGAGTGGAATCATTTATTAGCTACAATGATCTATTGTAAATTGTTGGTAATGTCGTGAATGAAGAGTTTTCTACAAATATCTCAATGGTGTTTGTAACCATACTGAAAACAGAGCTCAACTTGTACAAGGCTACTCTGCATGATGAATTCATGAAAATGCTGTGTGTACTCCACCACGCTATAAGGTTGCTTCATTCATCATACTTGGTTGCCAAAATCTGTTTTCTAGTTGAGCTTTCTAGAGCACGGAAAAAAAGTTGGAGTGAACTTGTGCTCGTCGGATGGGGGTTTTATCGATTATGTGCAAGTTGGACAAACCCATTAGAGATATTGTACGCCATATACTCATAATGCGGTAGTCGTCGAATCAACTACTCTGGCTGCATACTCGTCTGTGTAGATGAACTTGAAGAGAAGTGTGAGTCTATAGTTGATGTCAAAATCTGTTATGTGACGAGCATGCATCAATGCGCTCTCATACCAAGTGTTACATCGGTCGGCAAAGAGGCGGCTCACAATTGAAAATGGGGCTTGTCATTTGTCACGAAAGTGGAGTTTGTAAGGTATTTTTGAAAAGGAAAATGTATTCTTTGTTCTTCTGATTGCAAAAACTTAGTGATGTACATGCAAATGGCAAGTGCAAGAAAACAAGGCTTGCTTTAACCGTTTGGGTTATGAGCGGTTATCTTGATGCGAAGCTGTGTCCTCATTTGTGACAAATAAGGTAGAAGGAGGGGGAGGGAGAGGGCATGAGAGAGGAGGAGGTGGGAGACAGGTGGAGCCAAGAGTTAGCTACAAGGCCAACTGTCCCTCTCTATTGTGAGGGGAAACAGGCTCGCGAGAGCTCTAAGGGGGAACGCTTCAGAGAGTTGTGAGGGGGGAACGAGGTGTTAAGCAAGGATTGGATGAAGGAGAGAATTGTGAGGTATTTACAAGATAATGAAGATTGCGAGGGAGTGAGTGTGACCCCTATCGGGTCGCTCGCTCCTCTGCTAGGGTTTTGCCACAAAGTACTGCAAACCACACAAGGGGTGCATAGGTCGCGTGTGCAAATGTCTAGTGCAACCTTAGAGGGAGAGACACTTCGAGACACACGTCTTATAGCAAACAAGTACGACCTATCATGAAAATCAAAGAGTAAGTTTGGAGTGATACATCAATTTCTTATGCTTGTTTAAGATGAAAAACATTTCCTTAATCCTAAAAAGTTGTGAGTTTTTCCTTTCTTGTTGGTGTTAAGGAACATGTTATATAACAAGGAGCATTGAAAGTGTGTCTTAGTATGATGAAGTTGTGAACATCAATTTAAGAATACAATTTTTTTCTTTTTGTATGAGTTGATGAAGTTTGACAACCTTTTTCTCATATAGTGAATCGATTCTACTCAACTATCTTGAGTGGGTTGTTTTCCTCATGTATTGCAAAATTCAACATATTCCAAATGAAAGGTAATATCTTGAATGAACAAACTGGTTCCTCTTCAATTGTTCAGTTAAGACTATGATTGCAACTTGTTTCATGCAAATGAAGAAGGTTCACGAGAGGTATCTCATGACTAGATGACCAAGCTCGAATCAATCGTATAATCTCTCCTTGCAGTGGATGGCTTTCAAACAATTTCTTCTGAGCATTCCATTTCTTGGCTTTTCAAATGTAGTGGAGGGACAAGAAACAATGAAAAAAACAAGTTCATGATTTTCACCATAATTCAAAGCTTGTTTTCAAAGTCTTTTAGCTTATATTGTGCTTAAAGAAGGAGCGACGTGACCTCCTTAGCAACCTAATTTCAACAATGTGCTAGTTTCAAGCCTCTTCCAAAGGGTAATAGAGCCTAAAGACATAGATCTAAGAGCTTTCAAAATGGTTTTAGAATTCAAAGTGCTTCTATTCCATGTGTGTTATACAATGCTCAATCATGTAGCGTAGAGATTCAAAAACGATCGAAACTAGTAAAGACCACCTTGAAATTTAGAGCAATACCAGATGATTTGGCTTAAAAGTGATGTAAAGAGAAAACCTTTTGGTAATAACCCTCTTTGAATAGTGCAAGGTTGAGGAGTGTAGTAAAGTTCCGTCACCTTCCAGGATTGCAGAAGTGGGGTTGGGGAAGTTACACTTCTTTGACCATGAAAGTGAATTACGTTTAAAGGTCGAAACTGTTTTCTTTCAACTGTTTTTTTCATGGAGTTTTTCTGTAGAGGTGGAAAACTTCATCTACACCTTTTGATAAGAACTTTACAAGCAACATGTTGTTCCACATGGGGTATCCACGCCACCAGAGATACCGGCAGAGGTTATGTGGGAGTCTCACCCACTGAAACGACCCCTAGAAATTGTTTTGTAACACTTTTTCTAGAAGAAGGAAGTGAGTGCAATTGCAGCGTTAGGTATGCATGTCTTCAAAATCATTGTGTGATGGATTCTGGTTATAGTTAGGGATAAGGAAAAGAATTGGATATCTGGGTCCCACTTTTTCAAACCATGACTAGTAATTGTAGATATCATTCCTTGTTGATGTTGTGTTGGACTTGTCATTACGAAGACCATGGTTTGTGAGGGTACTTCCTCAAGAAGGGCCTTGAGGTATGGTTTGATGGGAATCGATGGATGCAAAGTCACTTATGGAATGGAGCTAGAAAGGTTGATGGAGAGTTCTTAGAACGAGGGCCAATATGGGATGGTTTCTTTCTTTTTAAGGCACATAGAACATAGAGGAGGTGTCTTAGAGACTCATGCCAGTGAAACACGTGCGGTTGATGCAAGATAACATTTGATATGTTTGGGGAAAGCAAAAGAAGCAATGTAACCTAGTTTTTTGTTGGTAGCTATGGGGTAATTTATGGATTTCAGTAGGAAGTGATATATTGTTTTTCCTTGGATAGAGTGCAAGACAATGCTGGAGAGATTGTGTTAAGCTTTGTGGAATAGAATATAGTTGTGTAGGATGGGAAGGATTGTTTTCCAAGTCAAGGAATACAATGTAACTTTGGCCCACTTCCTCAGAGGAAGTGAGTTTTCATGGTTGGCAGAAGGAGACAAAGATTATTTTGGTGGATGGAGGAGCATGGTCTTGGGTATTAAAACAGTGGAAGGGGATTTTAGGTGATCTAGCGTGCGAGATGTGTACGCTTTTTCCTTTGATCAGTGTGATTGTTGCGTGGATAGGGAGATGGACACATAGTAGTGGAGGATGAGGGGAAAGATGTTGGTGTCAGGGTTGACATAGAAAACCTTTCACAAAAAGAAGGTGGGGTGAGCTTCTGTGGGGGAAAGAATCTCTTACAGAATCTCTTAAGGAATGTTTTCCTTTGCACCAAGAAGTTTGTGAGGGTGCTAAGATAAGCTGTCATTTGGGGGGAGAAGAGAGATGTTTGCCACTCTAAAGTGATAGACCGGAAAGTCTTGTAGAGGAGTCGGATTTGGGAGGGGGATAACCTGAGGGTAACTAGCTCTGTGTTTGTGTGTTTTCCATAGAGAACAAAGGTGGTGGATGTCTAGATATGTTGGATCCGTAGGTGATGTTTTGTCATAAAGGTTTTTCCAGGGCAAACACCAAAGGAACTGCTTAACGGCCCACAAAGCCATGAATTGAATGCAAGGTGTTGTGATAAAAATTCATCATGACATATGAGGGGGAGATTTCTGGGTTTGTTTAAAGGAAGGAATGGATTTGTTCCTTCAATTGATATGGCAAATAAGGAAGAATGGACTTTGGGGTTTGGACTAGGGTAAAGAAGTAGCCTATGTAAGGGAAGCATTAAGATGTGATAAAGAGTATCTTTCATGTAGGGGGAGGGGGTAAAGAATGGAGTACACTGATTAAGCGTGGAGTGTATTAAGCTTCCAAAGAGGGTTGGCTAGACCAAGTCCCTCGTCTCACACCTTGGCTATGGAAACTGCTCATAGGATACGCTTGACTAGGTTGGCAACATTTCGTTATAATAATTAGTGACAGGAGATAAAAGAAGAGGAGATCTGGGGAAGCATACGCTTAACATTAGAAGGGGAGGAACAAAATCTGTCTGATATAGGTAGTTTGTTTGAAGATCCATGTTGGAAAGTTACACCTTGGCTTTATTCTTTGGGTAAATGTTGTTCAATTGTTGGATTACTTGCTGCAAAGATGTCATGAGAAAGTTCCAAGTATATTGCAGGTCATGAATAGGTGAGAAACGGATTCCGAGGATGCGTTTACTGTCGTTTGGGCTCAGTGAGGGGAGGGAAAGGCAAGGCTTCACGTCCACAGATGTGGAGAAGGAAGAAAGAGACTTTTTTCTATTGTTCTTAAGTCTCTTGATTGTTTCACATTATTGGAGGAGGGACATGGCCTCGTTGCTTTCTCTTGCATGATTTAAAATTATGGTGGCATCGTCTGTGTAATTTACAAATGTTTGACAAGGTGCTTGCTCATTCGTACTCCTGGGAGTTCATGTTGAGTGTTGTTTGCAATGAATTGCATGCCACAAACGGAGAGGTATGGTTCTAGTGGGCGATCTAGTCATACCCCTCACTTGATATAAGCTTTTTTTCTAAGGAAGTGGTTTACAAAGATGCATGTTGTATAGAAATTGTGTAGAAATTCCACCCACAAAGCAAAGTGATGGGGGATTCCCCCATGATGGTGGACGTGGAAGAGGAAGGATTGATTTATGGATTCTTAAGCTATGGCAAAATGAACAAAGATTAAATTTGAATTGGGGTTGGAATTCATTGCCCCATGTTAGAAATCAAGGATTTGTGATATTGTAGTTTTTATAGTTTTTAATTCACTCAATTTGATGGGTGAATGATGGTTGGAAAACGTTTGGCCAACCGTTTTGGAAAGAGGTTTATGTTAGTATCTTGTAGGTCGTATTCAAGAGAAAACGGGGTGGTATTTATAAATGTCTTGGTTGTATCATTTTTTGTAGATGAGGGTGGTGATAGATGTAGTAATGTTCTCATCTGTGAACTCTTGTATTTTTGAGGTGGGGAAGACCTTGTTGAACTGTGTCATGAGTTGGGGGTGGAGGAAGGTGGAGTAGGAGACTCAGATCTCTGCTGGGAGATGAGCCAGGTCAGGGAACTTAGCCTGGGGGAGGGAGTCTTGGACTTCTTTAACTCCTTCTGTGGTGAAAGGTTGGTTCAGGCTGTGAGCCAGTTGAGGGGAGTTAATCTTATGAGGAACTTGATAGCATGTGCGGGAAGATGGGATGTAGTAGCTTTCTTGATATAGATGGGAATGTAATGTATGGATTGTTGTCCTAGTTTCCTTTTGTCTCATTAAGGTTGAATTGTGGTGGTTGAGGGAAGGTATTGTGGTTTTTTTTCATGCGTTTGCATATCTCTTTGGATATGAAACGAAGAGGTATATCTGGATTACTTTGGGATTGAATGCGAGCCTTGAGGGTAAGGAAGTTTTGTTTGTGTAGCATGTTCCAATGAAGATGTGCTGGTGAAGTTTCCAACATTTGTTTGTTTTGGCAATGGCAGTGTCGCTTAAATTTGTATGTCACGTGCTAGGTTTTAAAAATAAGGGCTTTTAAGGTATTAATGTGACTTTTTTTTAATGGTACAAATAAGTATTTTACCCTTTGCTTTATTTTGGACAATTATAAGGTAGATGAGAGATAGGGTACGAGCTATTGCGCCTTTGGTTTCCCGAGGAGGGTGGTGTTTAAGCACCAATAGGTTGGGCCTTAGTGTAGCATGATTGGTTGGTTTAGAAAGAGAATTTCACATTCATGATGATTCCTGAGTTCTGGAAAAAGTACTTGATGGGAGCTTGAGGAGATGACACTGTTTAACTCAGGCAAGTGGTAGAAGCGGTCTATCCTTGGTCCACCTCCTTGCTTGGATGAAATGTGTAGGAAATAGTTTATTTATTATTCTTACGGAATGCATTTTTGGGCATGTGCCTACTAGAGATTTGTTGGAAATGATTGATATATTGTAGATTCCATTTTCTTTGTTTGGTCTAGAAGGTTCTTTACAAAGTTGAGATGTTTTTGAAGGATCATATGGGGGTTGTAGTTGTGGTTGAGGAAGGAGTTGAATTTGCGTTAGAGGAAACGGAGTCGTGCCTATGGCTGGGCAAGAATAGATGAGCTCACGATGTCAATTGTGAAATTCGGCTTGGTGAACGAGTTATGGAGAAGCTGTCTTTACTTTTGGGTGCGAGATTGACTTGGATGTCATTGTTGAAGATAAGATTATTTGTCATGCATCGAGCGTTTGTGGTGGGAAGATTCATCCCTTGAGTTTGAGTGTAAGTGATTGCTTAGGAATGTGGGAGGAAAGGCGAGTATTCTGTAATATAAGAATTTGTAGTATATGGTATTTCATGAAAGCCATAAGGGTGTTCCATTTCCTTTTTTGGCCATGGTTGTTGCCGTTTATTTCAGCTATGTTGAGGTTATTCATGTAGTGGGAGGAGGAAGAGGCTGTGTTTGTGCGTCTTGACGCAAGAATTGGAAGGAGATTGTCGTTTTCTGTATTCTTTCTGAGGGTAGATGACGATGCATAGGCAGGTCGCTGTTGAGAGCTGCATAAGGTAGATATCAAGGGACGGTGAATGTTTGTCTTTGAGATTTCAGGGGACTTTCTTGTTCTAGGGCAGGTTTTACTTCCTGTGAAGGATTGAAACAGGGGCGTTACCGATGTAGGAGAGGCATCTTTGGTGGGATTTGGGGCTGGCCGAGGTGTGTTGCCGGCCACAAGAGTGTTGATGGTTGGTTTCTTTCTACCTGATATCTTCGTTTTTAACTTATTGACCTAGATTTCTTTTAAATCTTCCTGATTCAGCTATGGCGTCACGCAAAACTGCCCTTTTTGGGAGCCCTCTTCGGCTTTGTCGTCTCTATGCTCAGGTTTGACTTTCCGTCCGATCAAGTTTGACCTTCCCTCCGCGAAAGTTTGCCCCTGCCTCCGCTTACGTTTGGATTGCCATGTCATGCGAGATGCTTCATGCGCGTGGACTGAGCTGTTTGACAGGACGATGTGTGCCTGTAGTCTGTTACCATCACTCGGTTGTCGTACGAGGGCGAACATATGATGTGTCGTAGGTGTCATCGCATCGATCCTTTTTTTCGATCGATGGGGTTTGACTCGATGGTTCGGCGAGTTCAACCATCGTCGTCAGTCGTGCTGTCCGCGGAGATTTTGCGCTAGAGGTCGTCAATGTGGTCCAGTTCCCCTCGAAGTCAGTGCACACGGATGGGATTCCTGAGACGTTCGTTCAACCACTAGAGGGCACCACACAGAGCACCAATGACTGAAGAACATCCGTTCAGCCAGCATCTCTCCACCAATGACTATGGGCTTTCGATGAAAGGAAGTTCGACGATAGTCCTCGGTTGGAAGAAATCCGTCTGGACCTGACCACAAGTACGACATTTGACCAGGGTTGTGAATGACTGATAGGCAGCGGAAAGCTTCTGGACTATAAACGTCCGAAACAGCACTAATCAGCGCCTATGTCCGGTATTGTTCTACCATCGCATGCAACCCCAACCATTTTAGGCTTCATTTCAGATGTCATCAGATGAGTGAGCCGAAGCGCGCATGTTTACTCATATGTTCCTAGGCTCGCCCCTTATGACGATTGCATTCAGTAGAATCCACCGGTCCCCACGCGCCGTGGTGACGTGCTTTGGTCACCGTCGTCACCGGGAGGAGAGTGTTCTACTGTTCACAATCGTGTACCTCCCCCATTGGCTCCTCGCGCCCGGCGAGAGGAGCCAATGGTGGAGGTTCACGATTGGAACCAGAACAAACATGTACCTTAGTGTTCAACCGGCGGTTTGCTTTATAGTTTTGCGCAGGTAAAATTATGGAATCATCTGTGGTTGTAAACCTCAAGAAATTTGGCTGACGTGGCAGTCGACGTAACCTTTTGAGAAGCTGCAACGTGGTAATAGATAAAAAAAAACAAAAGAGGTTTTTCTAGTTCGGTTGATCGAAACGGAAAATAAATGTCTGTTTCGTATGACGAAACAGAGAAACCCATTTCCGTCAATGGAAAAGTCCTTTTTTGTCCATGGTTTAGCTGTTCCTATTTCATCCAATAGAACAGAAATTCCTTTTTCATCAACAGGAAATGTCTCGTTTCGTTCACCAAACAGTACTTTCCAGTCGCATCAAACAGAGAAACCTGATTCGGTAACACCGAACAGGAAAAAACAAACAGTACCCACGTGACTTTGACCGTCACGTGATTGATGACGTGCTTCCTGGTTATGTAGCCTCATCCTGTCTCATGTGCGAGCATCACGAGAANCAATAGAACAGAAATTCCTATTTCATCAACAGGAAATGTCTCGTTTCGTTCACCAAACAGGACTTTCCAGTCGCATCAAACAGAGAAACCTGATTCGGTAACACCGAACAGGAAAAAACAAACAGTACCCACGTGACTTTGACCGTCACGTGATTGATGACGTGCTTCCTGGTTATGTAGCCTCATCCTGTCTCCCGGGAGGGTCAACGCGCCCGAGGACGAACCAGCCCTGGCTCGCGCTACCGGTCAGAGAGAAGGCAGGTCGCCCACCCGCCTCCCCGACGATCCGTGGCCACGGCCAGAATCGAGTGAGGATTTCGATGGTGAAGTTCTCGGACCTTTTCTACAATCGTGGAAAATGGACATCTGACGTGAACAACCTATTTTATGAACTATTCTTTATGTGGGGCACATATCCGGACAGTATTTTTCTATCGCGAAGCCCTCGCGCCGAGTTTAACAAGCGGTTCGCGTTTCCACAGGTCGGGAGCCCTTGCGAACGAGCCCCTGCTCCAAACTACGCTGCCTGCTTCGCAGTCGTCATGAACTACGAAGGGAATAGTGGCGCGCATGGTCGAAATTGCGCGAACGCGAATTGGAGATGAACTCGGCGAACAAGGCTCAAAGACAAATGTTTCCTGAGGTAGTCAGGATTAGTGGAATTTATACGAAAACAATTGTGAAGCCGGGAAATCAATTTGTAATCACAACATTTTGCGTCATTTTAACACAAAAATCATAAAATTAATTAAATTAAATAAAAATAAAAATTAATCTCGTAACATTATTATTTAATTGTATCCATGGCGACAATATGTATCCTGGATAAACCTCTTTCTCAATCATTTCAATTGATATTTAGATGTATTAATCTTCATAAAAAAATCATCACGATAAAACTTAATTATGAATTGGACCATTTTATGAACTTGCACCACTTTCATTTCGTGTCTTCCTTCAAAATGAAGGATTGTACATGTGTGTCGATTTGTCTTCCCTCTAAAAGAGGTGGTAAGTTCAATTTCTATATTCGAGTGATGAATTAATAAACATTCCTTATACCTTTCATGTGTTTAATTCTTAGAGTGTTCTTAAAAATACGTGTTCCTTTCATAGATATAAAATGTTGAAAGTAAGAAGAAACACATGCAAATCCAAAAGTAGAACTATCACTTGCATCCCATCCCTCCCGCTGTACATGAACATGTAGATGTACATATACATATACATATACATATACATATACATATACATATACATATACATATACATATACATATACATATACATATACATATACATATACATATACATATACATATACCTATACATATACATATACATATACATGTACATATACATATACATATACATATACCTATACATATACATATACATATACATGTACATATACATATACATATACATATACCTATACATATACATATACATATACATGTACATATACATATACATATACATATACCTATACATATACATATACATATACATGTACATATACATATACATATACATATACCTATACATATACATATACATATACATGTACATATACATATACATATACATATACCTATACATATACATATACATATACATGTACATATACATATACATATACATATACCTATACATATACATATACATATACATGTACATATACATATACATATACATATACCTATACATATACATATACATATACATGTACATATACATATACATATACATATACCTATACATATACATATACATATACATGTACATATACATATACATATACATATACCTATACATATACATATACATATACATGTACATATACATATACATATACATATACCTATACATATACATATACATATACATGTACATATACATATACATATACATATACCTATACATATACATATACATATACATGTACATATACATATACATATACATATACCTATACATATACATATACATATACATGTACATATACATATACATATACATATACCTATACATATACATATACATATACATGTACATATACATATACATATACATATACCTATACATATACATATACATATACATGTACATATACATATACATATACATATACCTATACATATACATATACATATACATGTACATATACATATACATATACATATACCTATACATATACATATACATATACATGTACATATACATATACATATACATATACCTATACATATACATATACATATACATGTACATATACATATACATATACATATACCTATACATATACATATACATATACATGTACATATACATATACATATACATATACCTATACATATACATATACATATACATGTACATATACATATACATATACATATACCTATACATATACATATACATATACATGTACATATACATATACATATACATATACCTATACATATACATATACATATACATGTACATATACATATACATATACATATACCTATACATATACATATACATATACATGTACATATACATATACATATACATATACCTATACATATACATATACATATACATGTACATATACATATACATATACATATACCTATACATATACATATACATATACATGTACATATACATATACATATACATATACCTATACATATACATATACATATACATGTACATATACATATACATATACATATACCTATACATATACATATACATATACATGTACATATACATATACATATACATATACCTATACATATACATATACATATACATGTACATATACATATACATATACATATACCTATACATATACATATACATATACATGTACATATACATATACATATACATATACCTATACATATACATATACATATACATGTACATATACATATACATATACATATACCTATACATATACATATACATATACATGTACATATACATATACATATACATATACCTATACATATACATATACATATACATGTACATATACATATACATATACATATACCTATACATATACATATACATATACATGTACATATACATATACATATACATATACCTATACATATACATATACATATACATGTACATATACATATACATATACATATACCTATACATATACATATACATATACATGTACATATACATATACATATACATATACCTATACATATACATATACATATACATGTACATATACATATACATATACATATACCTATACATATACATATACATATACATGTACATATACATATACATATACATATACCTATACATATACATATACATATACATGTACATATACATATACATATACATATACCTATACATATACATATACATATACATGTACATATACATATACATATACATATACCTATACATATACATATACATATACATGTACATATACATATACATATACATATACCTATACATATACATATACATATACATGTACATATACATATACATATACATATACCTATACATATACATATACATATACATGTACATATACATATACATATACATATACCTATACATATACATATACATATACATGTACATATACATATACATATACATATACCTATACATATACATATACATATACATGTACATATACATATACATATACATATACCTATACATATACATATACATATACATGTACATATACATATACATATACATATACCTATACATATACATATACATATACATGTACATATACATATACATATACATATACCTATACATATACATATACATATACATGTACATATACATATACATATACATATACCTATACATATACATATACATATACATGTACATATACATATACATATACATATACCTATACATATACATATACATATACATGTACATATACATATACATATACATATACCTATACATATACATATACATATACATGTACATATACATATACATATACATATACATATACATATACATATACATATACATATACATATACATATACATATACATATACATGTACATATACATATACATATACATTTACATATACATTTACATTGTAACGGGTCGAGTCTCCAGCTCCTACTGCGAAGTCGTCTGAGTTCGCTGCATGGCGTTCTCAGTCCGTGTTAGGGGTTTACCCCCTTCGCAAGAGTGAGGGGCAATCGTCATCAACGACCGAGAGCAGGGAGACTCGAATGTTTCGAGTCTCCGGAGGCCCATTTCCGTTTTTAACCAAACCCCTGGTTTTGGGACCCAAACCGGGGTTTTTTACCTTGAACTTGTGTGTTCGCATGAGTTTTTTTGTTTGCTTTATGTCGTAGTTCATCGTAAAAGAACTTCGATATATGTTTTGTCGTTCTGGCACGAAATCGTCGCGTGCGAGGCACGCTGGCGACTCGCACTAGCTCTTTTTCCACTTCACCCTTGCTCCCCCTATCCCTCGTCCTCTCTTGCTTGTTTGCAAGGAGGGCGAGGGGGGGCGAGGGCACGAGGCCACGAGGCCTCGCCCTTGAGGCCCTCGTGGCCCCTCAGCCGCCGATTGGGTTGAGGCCGCGATTGGTGGCTGGCGGCTGGCCGGCCGGTGGCCGGCTAGTCGCTTGGCCGGCCGCCAGCCGTCCAGCCGGCCGGCAGCGAGCTGGCCGACGGCTAGCGAATTGCTGGCCGCCGGCCAGCCCTCGCTGACGCGAGGGGTGGTGCACAACATCCCCTCGCTTCAGCGAGGAGGGAGGGCCGAACCGGCCCTCCCGCTACATTCCTCCCCACTTATTATGAACCGTCCCGGTTCATGTACAACAAGTAGGATTGTCAGTCAGTGAGTTATCAACATTGTGAAAGAAAATTAATGATTTCAATCACGAGCTAAACATGAACACGTGCATGGGACTTTGACCTAAGCTGCAGCTTGTAGGTCAGCACGGCTAGCGGCCTCCCCCCTTTAGGCTGGAGCGTCCGCGCGACAACCATGTTGGGGGTCCCCAACATCCTATGGTCGCTGTCCATGAATGTTGCGCTGTGGGAATGTTGTTCACTTTTTCCGCGTTCAGGTGGTACCTCCTGCCACGCGTTGATAAGTGCGAGCTGCAGGCTCGCCCCAGTACTCGTTGACCACCCCTGTTGGCAACCGAGATTCGGGCTCCCATGAATTATGTTAAGGTCCACAACCGGCCCAATGAACGAGGTACTCCCTGAAAACGCACGACCGAAGAGTACGCTCTCGGTGCTGGAGTAGGCGAAGGACCTCGTATTGGCCGTCGGCAACCAGGATTGTTGGCGATGGCTGAACGGTTCCTTCTACCGTGTATGGAGCCAGCAGGCTCACATGAAACACGTCATGTATCTTCATACTCGGCGGAAGAAGCAATTGGTATGCCACTGGCCCGATGCGTGCCACAATGGGAAACGGCCCAATCCACTTCAGTAGAAGTTTTCTTGCCCCTGGCGACTTCAACCGAAGGTTTTTAGTGCTAAGCAGCACTTTGTCACCAATGTCAAACGAGACCTCCCGGCGACCTTTGTCGGCATATGCCTTTTGTCGCTGCCAAGCTGCTTGAAGGTGACCCTTTGCTTCCTGTAACAAGGAGTCGATGCGCTCGGCAAAGGCTTGAGCGGAAGGAACCTGCCCTCCTGTACTCCCACTCTTCACCAATGAAGAGGGTACCACTGGATGCCGACCACTGTTCAACACGAACGGTGTGAACTGTGTGGACTCGTTCACCGAGTTGTTCACCGCAAACTCTGCCGGTGCTAGGAATTNACCTCCCGGCGACCTTTGTCGGCATATGCCTTTTGTCGCTGCCGAGCTGCTTGAAGGTGACCCTTCGCCTCCTGTAACAAGGAGTCGATGCGCTCGGCAAAGGCTTGAGCGGAAGGAACCTGCCCTCCTGTACTCCCACTCTTCACCAATGAAGAGGGTACCACTGGATGCCGACCACTGTTCAACACGAACGGTGTGAAATGTGTGGACTCGTTCACCGAGTTGTTCACCGCAAACTCTGCCGGTGCTAGGAATTCGTCCAATCATGCATGGCAAGGTCCATGTACATGCGGAGCATCTGCTCTAGAGTACGATTCATGCGCTCTGTTTGTCCGTCAGTTTAAGGGTGAAATGCTGTCGACATTTTCAATGCACTGCCGAAGTACTCGTGCATCTTTTGCCAGAACGTACTAGCAAATTTTTGATCTCTATCGGAGATAATGCACAACGGCAAGCCGTGGTACTTTACGACACCCTCAAAGAAGAGACGAGCGGTCTCCTTTGCGTTCACGTTAGTGGTTGTAGGAATGAAGTGTGTCATCTTCGTCAAAAGATCCACAACCACTAGTATTGCATCATGGCCACGGGCCGTGTCTGGAAGACTAGTAATGAGGTCCATGTTGACGCACTCCCATGGAGTCCCAGGAATGGGAAGCTGTTGGAGGAGTCCAGCAGACTTCTTGTTGCTAGCCTTATTCTGAAGACATGGATTGCATGTCATGCAATACTTACGGACATCAACACTCCACCCTAGCCACCAATAGTGGTCCGAGAGTGCCTGTCCAGTCTTTCGGGGTCCCACATGACCTGCGACTGGCGGGTCGTGGAACTGGGAGATAACCTCTGCTCGAAGGTCTCCCGAGTTTGGTACAACAACTTGTTCTCCGTGCCAGAAGATTCCGGTGGCCTCCACCAAGCCGTACTTGTCCAGATTTTGGGGGCCTTGAAACCAAGAATCCACACAATATCCCATCCAGATCCTGTTTACAAAATTGTTGTAATGGATAATCTCTCCTGGTGGTTGCCGCAGAGGTGCAGGGGGATCTTGTGGTTGTAATGTTGCTATTGCAATGGCCACAAAACACCCCCTGACTTCAGTGGTTGCTTTAACTTCCATAGGCTGTCGGCTGAGTGGATCAGCCACATTGATGCGTCCTGGCCGATCTTCCCATGTGAACGAGAATTGACTCAGTTATTCACTCCAACGCGCTTGCCGTCTTGACAGGTTCGGTTGCGTTTGGAAAAACACCAATGGATTATGGTCGGTAACGACCGTCACACCCCCTTCAGTACCCTCGAGGTAGCAACGCCACATCTTGAAAGTGTGTACTACCGTAAGGAGCTCTTGATTCCTAGTCGTGTACCGTGTTTCCGTGGAAATGAGCTTCCGGCTCTCATACGCAATTGGGTGACCGTTCTGTATGAGGACGGCTCCGAGTCCTACTACCGACTCATCACATCGAACCTCCCACGGTTGGGATGGATCCGAAAGAGCTAGGACGGGCACCGTGGATAGGGGCTCTTTGACCTTGAGAAAAGCGTTCTTGCAATCAGATGTCCATTCCCAACACACGTCTTTTTGCGTGAGCCTGGTTAGCGGTGCTACCACGGTCGAATACCCTTGCATAAACCGTCGAAAGTAGTATGCAAGGCCGAGGAAAGACAATATCTGCCCAACATTCTCGGGACGTGGCCAGTCCACAAAAGCTTGGACCTTTCGTGAATCGACACGGATGCCGTCCTTGCCGACGATGTGTCCAAGATATTCGAGTTCATCTTGTGCAAACTTGCACTTGCTCACTTTCGCATAGAACTTCTGTTCCCCGAAGGATTGCAAGAACTTGGTGCAGATGTTCTATGTGCTCTTCCATTGATTTGGAGAAAGCCAGGGTGTCTTCCAGGTAAACAAAGACAAACTGTCCGAGTTGCTTGGCGAACGTTCGGTTCATTTCTCCTTGGAAGGTTGCCAGGGCATTCGTAAGCCCGAAGCAGAACACTCGGAACTCATAGTGTCCCATGTGCGTTCGAAATGCGCTTTTCGGCACATCATCTTCCGTGATGCGGATTTGATGGTACCCTTGAGACAATTCCAAGGACGAAAACACTTTTGCGCCTTGGAGTTGGTCAAAAACTTCCTCAATCCACGGTAAGGGGAATTGATTTTTCACCGTCAGCTTGTTCAACGCCCGGTAATCCACGCACATGCGTAAACCACCGTCCTTTTTGTTCACAAAAAGGATCGGCGCACAGTACGGCGAGCTACTGGGCTCAATCCACCCCTTTGCAAGGTACTTTTTGATTTGGCGTTCGGCCTCTTGCCTTTTTGTTGGACTAAGGCGATACATGGGTTTAAACGGAGGAGTCACACCCGGTTGCAGCGAAATTGTGTAGCCCATGTGTCTTTCTGGTGGAAGCCCAGCCGGTGGGTCTTGGAAAACATCCGAGAACTCCACCAACAGAGATCTGATCTCTTGTGGCGTGCCTTCTGTCACGTCGTCCTCTACTTTCTGCAGCTGAGCCAAGAAGTATCAACGACCTTGTCGAATACGTCTCTTGACCTGCATTGCAGACAAGCTAGCCTGGACTTTGAGTCGGGTCGGTGATAATTCCGTACTCGGAATCAACGTGAAGTGGCGTTGTCCTTTTCGGAGGATCAAACGCTTTGATTCAAAACACATTAGAGCCTTGTTGTCACGGAGCTAGGGATCGCCTAGCACCACGTCAAATGGGTCAAGAAGGTTGAGTACCTTCAACGTGACACTTTGTGTGTACCCTTGAATACAAATTTTCGCTTTACAAGAACCGATCACGGGTACCGTACGGTTGTCACCGACAACAACTGCGCCATTCGATGGCTCGTACTTCAGGCCAACCTGTTGGGTAAAGCCAAGGTTAAAAAAGAGTCGTCCCCTCCAGTGTCAGCCAGTACGTTCACGGGAGCACCAACTGGGTGTCCTTTGAACTGCATCGTCATGTTGCCTCCACTCTTCCGAGTGAACAAACTCGACGAAGGTTAGCCGAGTTTGTGATAAATACGGAATATGTACGACGGGCGTCGCAACTCCCATGATTCACCCACTTGAGTCTACATCTTGTGGGCACGTGTGAATTCGGCTAGCACCTTCCAGTCTTTAAATTTGACTGGGTCGAAATCGTCGACTAAGGGTACTGCAAACGTGATTGAACTCATTGCTTTGAGGGCGTTTGCTTCAATCACCGTGTCACACAACTCTTGCACAGTGGTTGGTGTCACCACCACTAAGCATGTACAATCATGTATCTCGTCCGAGGATGCAAGATTTAGTGGGCAATGTCGGTCAGCAAGTGTAGAATGCGGTTAAACAAGAGAAGAAAAGACAACAGAGAAGTTTGAACTCATCAAAAACTCAAATTTTTTAACATCCTCATCAGAAAACATGAACCCACACTCGTGATCCAGGTTTACCCATGAGTGATTCCCACTGACGTCACTTAGGGGTTGGGAAAACCCGACCCACGGCCCTGTCCGTTACCACGGCCGGGCCCATTGCCGCAACCTCGACCCTGTCCACGGCCCTGTCCGCGGCCTCCTGCTGCACCATCCCCACGAGGTGCTACTGCTGCAGCTAACACCGCGGCCTCCTGTCCACCTCCAGCATCCTAAGGGCACTGAGCCCTAAAGTGGCCCGGCTGCATGCAGTTGTGGCAGAGCCCTTTGCGGAAGGATGTGTTGCGACGCTCACGCGCCGCCTGCAGCTCGTCATTCTCGCGGCTGCGCTTGTTGTTGGGACCCTTGTATCCACCAGCCTTCTTGGCTGGAGGGTTTGCAGGCTGCTTGCCCTTGGCCCCGCCTCGCTGTCCAGCTGACCCACCAGCCCCTGCAGCGTCCATGCGCATGTCGCGGCCTTGCTGTGC
>SZWC01005754.1:81366-101815 GCA_023375785.1 Penium margaritaceum | reverse complement strand
TTTGCGTCCAGCTTGTTGCGGTTGCCAACAGGCACGGTCACAAATGTGCCACACTCGAAGACTTTCAGGTGCGTTACTGTTGGCTTGTGTCCTATCCATGCCTCCTCCGGTGTCATCAGTGGCACGGCGGGTGTGGGACTCCGGTTTTTCAGGTACACGGCAGTGTTGACCGCTTCCACCCAAAAGGTTGGCGGGAGCTCCGCGTCTTTGAGCATGCTCCGAACATGCTCCATGAACGTACGGTTCGCACATTCAGCCACGTCGTTCAGCTGAGGTGTTCCAGGTAGGGTGACCTCATGCCTGATCCCGCAACGCTTGAGGAAGGTGCGGAAGTTGTTGGAGAGGTACTTTCCTCCACCGTCGGTGTGAAGTACCTTCAACTACCTGCCACTCTCATTCTGTGAAGCAGCAATCCACACATTGAAAGTATCAAAGCACTCATCCTTGCCAGCCAAGAAGGACACCCACACCTTCCTTGACTTGTCATCAATGAACGTGACAAAGTACAACTTGCCGGACAAGGACTGTGATGGCATGGGACCGCACAAATCAGAGTGAACGAGTGAGAGAAGCTCAGCCGCCCCCTTTCCTTCCCTCGTGAAAGAAGCGCGGGCTTGCTTCCCTTCAATGCAGCTCTCACAAGCCGATGCACCAGGCTGTTTTACCCCCTTGAGCTCCAGGCCGCGGACCATCTGCTACATGGAGATGATGGCGCCAAAGCCGAGGTGACCGAGCCGGCGGTGCCACAGGCCGATGTCGTGTTTTTCCTCTCTTGCTTCCAACGCTGAGTCGGCTTCCTTCTCCAATGCCACGTAGAGGCGGTAAAGACCGTCCTCCTTGTTCGCTTTTGCAAGCACACAGCCTGCACGGGCAGAGATGGTGCAGCCACCATTCTCAAAGCAAACCTGCATGCCTTCGGAGATGAGAGATGAGACAGAGAGTAGGTTAGCTGCCAGCCCCAGAACATGGAGAACCCCCTTCACACAACATTCCACGTGCTTACCCTCAACGGAAGCACAAAACATAAACTCACCCTCCCCAACTGCCATTTGCACATGGTTGTCCCCCATGTACACCCGACGTGGCTCAATGACGTTGTAGACAACGAACCACTCCTGGCGACACGTCATGTGCCGCGTGGCTCCCGAGTCGATGATCCAGAACAGGGCGGTGTTTTCGGAGACGTGCAGGACCCGGATGGTTGTCACAAATCCACTCTCCCAATCTGCAGCCTTCGCAGAAGCGTTGGACTGTTTTCCCGCTCCCACTCCATCCGCAAGATCTGCCTTCTTCTTCCGGCATTCGCACGCCCAATGGCCCGGCTTCTTGCAGTAAGCTCCCTCTCCCCTCGACAGGGGAGAGGGAGCTTTCTGCTGGTTCTTTCTCCTTCTCATCCACTTGGCTCCAGAGACCCTTCTCCATCAGAACCATATTCATGTTGTTGCTCCAGTTGAAGAAGTTCTTGCCTTCGAACTTGGCGATGTTGCCGCCGGCCACCACAGAAGCGGATGATGCCATGGTAGTGCAATGTTCAGTCCACAAACGGCTCTCTCACACAACAAGATGCAAGGAATGCCTCAAGGATGAGAAAAAGCCTTGTTCTAGCTCTGATACCACTGATGGGAACTGGGGCAGCCCTCAGGGAGGTGATCAGGCTCACTAAGAGCTGCCTAGGCAGGACCAACTGTTTGTGAGAGGGGGTTGCAGGTTTCACAGACAGAAATTGCGAAAGTGAATGTAGGTTTGCAGAGGATGCGAATGTCTAAATCGACTCTTGAGTGAGAAGTTAAATGGTCATAGCTTTCTAACAATCCATTATATGCCTCATTTGGCCTAGGGAGCACTGAGATACACTCTGTCAAAGTCTACTCTCTAGCATACTCTCTTGGCCTAGCGGGATGAGCGGCAGTCACCTTGTCACACAAGAGAATTATGTCTCACACCACTTGGAAGACCAACAATCGTTTTCTGCACCTTCCTTGATATCTCTTGGAGGTCTTCCAGCCGCCTTTTCTCCTTGAAGGCCGCTCTCAGCCGTCCTGGCCAATAATCCTGCCGCCTTTTGAGCTTAAAGTGCTCAGGTCGTCACTAGAACCCGACCCGTGATCTCCAACTTTGGAAATCCATATCTCACTCAAACGGACTCCGAATTGAGTGCCGTAAAGTGTGTTGGAACCTGTGAAACATCATCTAAGAAGCTGTTATGCCAGATGATTTTTATCAAGCAACAAAACTTTATCACTTTCTGGCACTCTCATATCCATCACCGAGATCGTTGCTTGCTTGTTTCAGCCGTGGCCCATATCTTGTACCAGCCTACAGAAAGTGAAGGTCGGTAAGTGGGGGTGGGGGTGGGGGTGATTTATCAGTTTTTTGTTTGGCCACATTGCAGAACATCCTTCTCAAACTTGCCATGGCTTGGCATTGTCATCCATAGTGGCCAGAAATTGTCGCCTTGAAATTTGGCCGTTATGAATGCGGTTTGTATGTGGCCTTGGGGTGTGTTGAAGTGTCTCCGCGCCTGTGCCGGACTCTCACATTCCTGCTTATTGACCAGAAACTACATGCAAGCGTTGGCCAAACGTGGCCATGGACAGCTGTTTTCGCAACAAAAGTTGTCCATGCAGACCGGCGGACACCATGCTCGAGTGACTCTTAGGGTCGCATTCCATAAGTTCTAATGAAACTGACCATCGGCCAATGCTTTAAGAGGCATGGATCTAACTCAACTAAGTCCACTGGAATTTCCTCCTCAAATGCGTGCACCGTGCGCCTCGTCTATGGACAGCCACATTGAGACTGAAGCCATGAACATAAACGTTCCACTCAATGAGACCCACATGGCAACAAAGTGGATGGGTGGTAGGGGCGGCACTTGACACCAATTAACTAGCATGGTTGACATGGAGAGCCTTGACATAGTTGTCTTTTTCTTGGAGCATTTGTTTTTCAATATGTGAGGTTGACTAGTCATGATTCCGAATGTTTAAATTGGCTAGTGAGGAGTCCTTTACATTTTCCCAGAATATGATGTTCAATTTCATCATGTGAGGTTGACTAGTCATGATTCCTAAACCCTTTTGCACATGATGAAAGTGAACAAATCCGGTTGTGCCCCTCTTGTGAATTACGAAGATGGCCATCCACTGCATAACTCACATTGCCTAGATGTAAACTACTTATGTTTTCTTGTAAACCTGAAGTTACCGATGGAAGGAGCAGGATAAGAACAATTTGAGATTAAGCTACTAACAAATTCTCCAAGTTGACTTGAGCATGCCTAAAAAGAGCTTAACAGGGACACACATGCGATTTATGTTTTTCATGTCATTATTATTACCACGGTGGAATCTGCAAAGTAATGAATCGTACGACAGGTAAAGGTGGGAAATAAACACACATTACTATGTATAGGTCCTAAAAAACCATGGGAAAAATCCATCTCAAACCGGAGGTTGCTCATGGAAAATGATTGAAAAACCACTTGTGTATTTTCCAGGCTATATCTTCTTAGAATAAACCTGCATTAAAAGACAAACCCTCTGATACACTCTCTCATTCACACTCCCAAAACACTCACGACTGGAGAGGGGGAGACTTCAACCCCCTCCTCCCTCAAAACCTCCTGAGTGTATTGGGTGAGTGTGTTGTATAGCTGGTGCACAAAGAAATAAATGTTTGGCTTTTTTACATACATGATCTACGCAGAATACACAAGTCAAATGCACTCCTCCAACGTACTCGCGACTTTGGGAAGGGGGGACGTCAAGCCCCTCCTCACCTCAAACCCGTCGTGTGTAGTATACTAGAATCTGTAGCTGGTACACAATGGAAAAAAATGCACGTGGAAAAACCACGTGCATTTTCCACACTTTCCCTTTGCATAAATCATAAGTGCATCAAAATACAAACTCCTTAATACCCACCACCAACACAATAACGACTTGGAAGAGGGTGGGGGAGCATTGAGCTCCCCTAAAACCACTCGAGTGTATTAGGAGAGTGTATTTAGAAGTGTAGCTGTCACAAAAATGAAAAAAACACACTTTTGTATGTTTCAAGTATTGGGGGAGTGTATAGGGGAAATGTATTGCGAATGCACACCAAAAGGTGCATAAGTGCATTGATACACAAGTGTATTAAATTGTACCCCCCTCAAGATGCACTACCCAATACACCATGGCAATGCATATGTACAACATAAGGGGGGTGGGATAGGACGCTTGAGCGTCGAGGAAAAAGCTCCTTGTGCCCATGTAGCATGATGCTTGATCGTCATGGCTCCTGAAAATTCAAATAGTTATGTGTTATGCTTTTTCAGAATCAGATACAATTCTCCATCATTAGCATAACTTGAGAGTAACATCAAATATAAAAAACTAAAAAAATAGGTGACCATGATGAAAAGCATGTATAAAAAAGATGCCAAATACATTTCCTACAGAATGGATTTTGAACGAAGTTTAGGGCATCCATCTATCAATCACTGTATGAGAGATTCTTGTGGTTATGTACATGAAGGTAACTTTGAACATGATTCTGACCAATAATTTATAGGAAACATTAAAAAATTTCTAGGCTATCTTCCTAGAAGGATCCTCACAATGTATTTCAGTTTTTTGCACACATTATCAAGTGTTTGAATTTGGGGTGATTGGGCATAAATGCGCGAGTGCACTGGGGGAGTGTGTTGGGATGTATAGCAGGTAAGAAAAAAAATTGTTTTTCCTCCATGTTTTATCTTTGCAGAGTACATGTGCATGAAAATACTGACCCCCCAATACACCCTCCCAATACACTCAGGATTTTGAGGGAGGGGGACGTCGACCCCCCCTCCAAATCTCCCAAATACATTGGGGGAGTGTATTGGGATGTGCAGGTGGTACACAAAGAAAAAAAACACTTGTGTATTTTGTATAAATTGTCTCCACAGGATACACAAGTGAATACCAACCCTCCAATTCACTCTCTAATACACCCCCCAAGACGCTGGTGACTTTTGGAGGGGGGGTGGATGTTGAGCTCCCTCTCCCAGACCTCAAGGGTGTATTGGGGGAGTGTATTGGGATTTGGAGCTGCTACAAAAAGGAAAAAACATGTGAATTTTACATGACGTATCTCTGCAAAATATACAAGCGCATACAAATACAAACCTCCTGATACACCACATCAATAATCTCGTGACTGGGGGAGGGGGGCACGTTGAGCTCCTCCCCCCCAAACCCCCCAAGTTTATTTGGGGAGTTTATTGGTGATTGTAGCTGGTACAAAAAGAAAAAAAAGTGTGTCTTTCTCCTGCATTGGGGAGAGTATAAGGCAGTGTATCATGAGTACACACCAAATGTACATAACTTCCCTGATACAATACACCCTTCCAGTACATTTGGAGTACGTAGGGGGGTTTGGGACACTCGAGATTCAACAAGAAACCTCTTTGACCATGTACGATTCACCTAAAAAAATTCTTTGTGATAATATGCAAGAATCAGCTACAATTAAATGTCATTAGCATAGGTGCAAACGTAACATCAACAATCCAAAAAGCACAAATCAGGCAACCATGTGAAAGTGCACGTATCAAAACATCTGTAAACAAATGTTATAGAGAATTGATTACGAGAAAATTTTAGGGAATCAATTTATTGATCAATTTTTGAGATATTCTTGTGCTCATGTACATAAAGGTAAATTTGAACATGATTCTTACCGATAATCTCTAGGGAACATTAACAATTCTCCAGGCTATATTCCTGGAAGGGTTCTCACTGTTCTACACAAATTACTTAGTATGTGAATTTGGGTTGATTGCGCATAAGTGGAACCACAAGAGAGTTGCATGGCCTGTACCAACTACTGCCATTCTCACGGGCTTGGGAGTCAGTTTACTCCATGTGTTGGGAGGGTCTCTTAACCGTCCCTGTATATATGTACAACTCTGTGGTGGCCATGAGTGTGCAGGGCATGCTGACTCAGAGAGCGGAGGCGACGCACAGTGAGCGCGTGCAACAACATTGAGCACGTGACACGTCTGCTCTCATTATCCCTCCTGTGCTCGCTTCCCTCTTGACAGCAGTGCCCCAGCTTCACTCTGTTGACCAGTGGCTATTGCTGGACTAGCCTTGGGTGACCTAGTTTAGTCTTACCTTTCTGGGTTACTTTATGCTTCATGCTTGTATTCGAAGACCTAGACTAGACCTCCAAGTTGAGACTGGGTAATTGTGACTGGAACAATGTGTGTTCAAACTGAGAATCGGCCCAGAGCCAAAAGTTTAGCCGCAGGATTTCCATGCGTTGGAAAAACAAGCGCCGGCGAGCCTCGCTCGCCGGCCGACGGGTGGGCTCGATCAGCGAGTCCCACCCCGTAGAGCTGCCCCTTGTCTCCTCCCAGGACTTTGACTTTGTGCGACGGCTGATCTATGGCCGTCACTTACCCAAACCTTACTCAAAATAAGTTGTACGCTGGGCGTGGTGATCGCTAGGCAGGGCGATTTGTGAAATTGACGGACGGCCCTCACAACGGCCCTGTACGGCAACGGCATCGTTTGCTGCTGCTGTAGTAAGGCCTAGGCCATCAAAGTAGGTCGCGGAGGGCTCGCCAGACCCTGCGCAGTCGGGGGGGAGCCAAAGAGGCGCGGATCGCATTGGTTTAGGGGCGGTGCCCGCCAAGCCAACACGTCAAGTGAGACGCCCGTGAGCGGGGCGGTCAACGGAGCAACCGCAGCAGCAGCAGCAGTAGCACAGCAATGGAAGCAGCAGCAGCAGGGCACTAGGGACCACTCTCCCTCCTTGCCGAGGGTGATGAGAATACGGACGGAAGCCATGAGCAGTGCGGGCTCTGCTTCGCTTGGTGGTGCAAATGAAGGGGGCGGCTTGAACCCCAACGGTAGCCAGCCATCCAACCAACCCGCCACCACAATAACATGGGAGGAGCTGTCCAAGGTCATGACACAGAAGGACCTCTCCCCTCCACCGCTCGGGATGCGGGATTTCCTCGCATTGGAGGACATCTTCCTTGCATGGGCCGCCAAGCACGGATCCGAGGAAGTCTACCTGGCACCAGCGGCGGATGATGCAGACAAGCGCGTACTCCTGCGCGCCTTCAATGCCCTCATGCGGGCATTGCCCGATGATCAAGCCTACGCCATCCGCAACCTCCGCTTTGGCGGAAAGGACGAGGATCCCGCAAAACCACGTAGCGGAGCCCCTTGACCCTTATGAGGCGTGGCAACATCTCTCCATTCGGCAGGAGGAACAGGGTATGGCCCTGGTGATCACACTACGCGACAAGCTGCGTAGGCTGTACCCCAAGCGAGGAGTGCCCATCGTAGAGTACTGGGAAGCAGCAATGGATATCCGTCGCCAGATTCTGGGGCTTGGCGCATCCTGCTCAGTGCTGGAGTAGTTGGAACCGGTTCTCCTTCATCTGGGTGAATCCTACAGGGAGTTCCGGCGGGCGCTGTTGAGGAGACTGCGTGTCACCGACATCGAGACTACGGATCTGAAAGAGGTCTTCGAAGAACTATGCCACTACAAAGACATTCTGCATGGGTAAACACGAGACGCCGAGACCCTCGCGGCCAGCGCTTTTGTTCACCATGCAGCGCCAGGCCCACCTCCAGGCTCTGGCGCAGGAGGTGGACGTGGTGGAGGGGGCAGAGGAGGACAGTCAGGCAGAGGGCAAGGTCGTGGTCGGGGTGCAGAAGGACGCACCTGCAACTATTATGGACAGGCCGGGCACTACTGGTGGGCATGCCTGCCACCGGGGTAGATACACCGCTTTCAACAAAGCCACTCCTGCTTCTTGTTCTTCCAGCTGATTGTTGCTCCTCCAAGAAAAAACACTAGTCAAAACCACTAGTTTTTGTGTCTAGATCTCTGCCCCAAAGTACATCATTATAGCCAACGAGGATGGGGCTTTTGTTTGCGTTGGAAGTGAGGCTAAGGCTGCTGCTATTGTTGAGGTAGGGCAGCACGTGCTTGACCGCCTCCCAATGTGGCACACCTGGGTCGGCGCAGAAATTTCTCACTGCTCCCACTGCGTTGCTGCTGTCGAGGCGTGTGCCAACGGCTGCAAAAATGAGGCTCCCAACTGCTGCTTGGTATGGTACCGCCTCCATGCGGTTGCTATGTTCCTTTTTGTGAGGAGGCTGCGTGATGCTCAGCTTTGCTCCAACTTCCAGCGGTTTCACCACCTTCCGTGCACCTCCCATGTTGAAGTGCTTGATGATATTGCTCACATAAGTGCTTTGCAAGAGCTGCGAGGTCTGCTACTGCCAATGACTCTTCACCTGGAGACCCAGGTAGTAGCTTAGCTCTCCAATTTCCTTCATTTCAAACTTGCCTGCAAGGGACTGCTTATAATCTTTGAGGAGAGACTTTGAGTCTGAGGCAATAAGTGTGCCCATAGACTGCATGATCAGCGTACAAAACTGAGACTAGCCAGCTGCTCATCAATCTTATGGGACCATGCATGCGGTGCTTGCTTCAAGCCATAGAGTGCCTTCACAAGCTTGCACACGTGATCCTCCTGTCCTTCAACCACATATCACTCTGGCTACTCCATGTGCACGCCCTCCTCAAGGTCACCATTAAGACATGTACACATCACATCCATCCGGTGCACTTCCCAGTCCATGGCAGTGGCAAGAACAAAGAATGTATGGATGGAGGGAGATTTTGCGATGGGTGCGAACATCTTGTTTTAATCCACACCCTCAGTCTGTGCATACCCCGTCACAACCAGCCGTGCTTCGTACCTGAGCACCATACCATCAGCACCGCACTTGCACCAGAAGATCCACTTGCAGTCGATCACCCGGCTGACACATGGAGCATTTTTGAGACCCACAGTCTTGTTCTTCACAGGTGCCTTGTCCTCCTCGTCTACTGTGACACGCCAATCTGTTGCATTGTCACAGTGCATGACTTTGCTGTTCTTTTTGGGTCGTGGGTGACGTTGAGAAAGAGGAGCTCAAGGTCAGAAGACTCCTATGAAGATGAAAAACTGCACAGGTCCAACAGCTCCTCCAGCGGCCTTTTCTTGCTTAATAGGTGCTTGGATCTCCATAGCGGCTCCACAGGACCATCTATACCATGGTTGAGGCGTGCAGACCTCCATGGCAGATGTTGATGCTTGCTCGGCTGCTCCTCCTTATCTGCCTCGGTTTCCTGCTGCTTTGCCTCCTCAGCAACCTTTGCTGCCCTGTCACCATTACCTTCCACTCGCTCCACTTCAGCTGCAGGCTAGTCTGTTCCCATTGGCTCAAGAGCCGGTGAAACCGTGACTGCTTCCATAGGGCTCCATGTCCAGCTCTTCACTTCCTTCTTGAATACCATGTCACGGCTGCAGACAATACTGTGTGGGAAAACATTGTACAGCCAGTATCCCACTGTGTTGTAGCAGAGGAAGGTAGACCTCACACCCTTGACATCCAGCTTGTTGCGGTAGGCACATGGAAAAATGTGCCGCACTTGAAAACCTTTAGGTCCATGACAGTTGGCTTGCGACCCGTCCATGCCTCCTCTGGTATTATCAGCGGCACGGCACGTGTCGGGACCAGTTTTCCAGGTACATGGCGGTGTTGACTGCATTCTCCCAAAGTTTTGGCGGGATGTCAGCGTCCTTGAGCATGCTGCTGAAACACTCCATGAGCGTGCAGTTGGCATGCTCAGCTGCGGAGTTGCGGGTGGCTTCACCTTGTGTCGGATCCCGTGGTTCTTGAGGAATTGACGGAATTCATTGGATAGGTACTTGCCTCTGCCATTAGTGCAAAGCACCTTCAGATGCTTGCTACTCTCATTCTGTGTAGTAGTCAACCATACCTTGGATGTGTCAAAACACTCATGCTTCCCGGCAACAAGGAACGCCCATGTCATCCACAACTTGTCATCAATGAACGTGAGAAAGTATAGCTTGCCAGACAAGGATGGTGATGGCATATGACCACACCCGTTAGAGTGCACAAGAGAGAGAAGCTTAGCTCTCGCCTTACTCTCCTTAGAGAATGGAGAGTGGGATTGCTTCCCTTTGATACAGCTCTTGCAGGTCAACGCAAAGGGTTGCTTCACCTCTTTCAGCTGGAGGCCGCACACCATCTGTTGCATGGAGATGCGTGCGTCGAAGCCGAGGTGTCCAAGCCGGTGATGCCACAGGACGATGTTGTCTCCCAATCTCGCAGCTGCTGCTGAGGTAGCTCCCTTCTCCAATGCCATGAAAAGACGGTACAGACCATCGTTGTTGTCTGTATTTACAAGCACCTCGCCCGCATGGGCTGAGATGGTGTAACCACCATTCTCAGAGTGAACATGTAGGCTTTGGGAGATGAGAGAGGAAACAGAGAGGAGGTTAGCTGCCAGCCCCAGAACATGGAGTTTCGCCTTCACACAATGTTCCATGTGCTTCTTCTGGAAAGAAACACAGAAGGAAATCTCACCCTCTTCTACCACCATCTGCACATGATTGTCAACCATGTATACTCGGCGAGGTTCAATAGCTGTGTAGAAAATAAACCACTCCTAGCGAAAGGTCATGTGACAAGTGGCTCCCGAGTTGATGATCTAGAAAGAGACAGTGTTGCCGGAGACGTGCAGGACCCGGTTGGTGCTCATGAATCCACACTCCCAATCAGCGGTGTTGTCGGACTGTCTCCCCGCTCCCACCCCATTTGCACGTGCAATGGCCTTGGTTCTTGCAATAGTGGCACTTGCCCTTCTTCTCCCCTCCACCTCCGCTATCGTTGATTGATGCAGCACCATCCCCATGACTCATGTTGGTGATGAGGGCTACATCCAGTCCTCTTCCTCCTTCCCCCTCCTTGCGACGCTCCTCCTTGAATAGCAGGCTCTCCTTGACATCATTGAGTGAGAGATTTTTTTCGCACTGGCCCAGGGCAACAATGGGAGGACTGTATCTGCTAGAAAGGCCAGAGAGGATGGTTAGCACGAGAACACATTCCTTGACAGGGTCCTCAATCGCAGCAACCTTGGTTAGTCAAAGCTTTCACCATGTTGAGATAATTGATCATGGAGGCCGACTCATCCATCTCCACGGTGTCAAAACGACAATACAGCTGCATGTTCATGAGGATCAACTCGGAAACATAGGTGGAATCAAGCTTGTTCCAAACGTGTTTTGGGGTGAGGATGCCACGGGCAAGGAGTTGCTGCAGTTCAGCGAGGTGGAGGTTGATGGTCGCGAGGGCGCTGTCTCGCTTCTCGTGGTGGGTACAGGCTTCGGCAGCAGAGAGGGAGGTTTCAACAGAGTCAGCCTCATTCACGTGGCTCCAGATTCCCTTATCCATCAGTACCATCTTCATGTTGTTGCTTCATTTGAAGATGTTCTTGCCTTCAAACTTGACGATGCTGACGCCCACCACCACAAAAGCTGATGTTGCCATGTTGACTGCAACATTGGCCCACGAACATCCTTGGTCACACACCAGTGTGCAAGGGATGCCTCAAGGACGAGGCAAGGCCTTGTTTTAGCTCTGATACCACTGATAGAAACTTTGGCAGCCCTCAGGGAGGTGATCAGGCTCACCAAGAGCTGCTAGGTACGACAAATTGTATATGAGAGACAAGTTGTGGGTTGCAGAGAAAAAAATACCGAAGCGTGTGAAGTTGTGTAGAGAGCACAAAAGGCTGGTTTAACTCATGGATAAGAAACTAGATTAGCACAGCTTTCTAAAAAGCCTAAGTATGCTCCATTTGGCACATGGAGCTGGAAGAACCAACCTGTAAAAGTTCACCTCCTAGCACACTCCTAGCCTGGCGGGATGAGCGGCAGTCACACTCTCATACAAGAAAATTACCATCCCTGCCACGTGCAAAACCAATAATCTTGATGGGGACCTTCCTTTATTCTCCCTGAAGTTCCTCCTGCTGCCTTTCTACCTTGAAGGGCACTCCAACGTCCCTGGCCAATAATTCTGGCTGTCATTGGTGCTAGTAATGCATGAGCTGTCACATGAACTAGACCCACTGCCACCAAGCCTTGAAAATCCATATCTCCCTCAAACGGACTCTGAATCAAGTTTGGTAAGTTGCTACAAACCAGGAAGACATCCTCTATGCATCTGATGTGCCTGATGATTTTTACTGAGCAACCCACTTTGGTCACTTTTTGGCACCCTACATCCATCACTCATTTATTAATGAGCTCGTCGTGTTACAAGCTTTCTGAAGAACGATCTTGTCAGCTGAAGATGTTACATATCATATATAGACAATTCCCTGAACTCCACTATTGGAAATTTCTGTCCTTACAAGTATGGCCCACTATGCGTTGACCTTAGGATGTGTACGCCAATCAGCTGAGGCCATTTTGGCCACCTGCCCCAACTTGTGTTGTTCTATTCCCGTAGGATTTTACATATTCAACCACGTTCTAGGATATTCAACAGAAGTATCACAAACAATATCAGCGTTTTGAAAATCTACAGTTGAATTATTGACAATGCTAGATGTTTACAAATTCGTGTCTTGATTTTGTAGAAACCCCCTGAAATCTCGGCGGATATCTCAAAGAGACCACACATGACGTGACCTCGTACGCATTGCTTGGCTCAAACGTCAAAGACCCAACACGTGCTCAACGTGTTGGACACTTGCTATTAAAGTACACTTACTGCTCACTACACATGATCCATTCTTCCCAATAACCCAAATCATCTATTGCCTCGTACCTCATCCCTTTGAACCACCCACATTCCCCTCAGTGTAACACTTGGTATCAAAGCACGGCAATACTGGAGGGGCAACCAACACATTAACTACCTTGAGAAAGCCTTGCATGATTCGTCAGTAAATCTCCACTGTTCAGAAATTTGCAGGCCTTGCGACAACAATGGCGAACAAAGCAAGCACACCCGGCAGCAAACAACTGTAACTAGTGAATATTCCAGCGATGGAGAATCAACAGCACGCGAACAACAGTATTCTTCAGGAAAACCAGACCGCAGCAGTGACTTTTGCGATGAATGGTAGAGCACCAAAAACCACAATGGCCAACCCGGTGAAAGACCCCTTGGGCTCAGCAAACCATCCACCACCACCGTTACCCGTTGGGACAACATTAGGCACGATGGGAAGAACCAACCAATAGGCTTGCATCAATAAAGACTTGTACCAGAAGTTGTCAAGACTCAAGATTCTCAATGCCAATCTGCTCCAACAACTCAAAGAGGCAACAAAGGAGCTACAAAATTCACACGGATGGAAAGCAGTAATCACTGAGAGAAATCTTCAAATCTCGCGTGAACCTCAAATGCAACTAGAGCTCCCCAAACCATGCGAAGGGTTTTGAAGCGTACCTGTTGGGGTATGCTGTTGGGGTCAATAACGACAGAAAGAAAATTGACCTCACGGCCACGCTTTACGTGGCAGGGCATGGAGATGGTGGTATGATCTAAAGGCCATACAACTACAGTAGAAGATTGGCGGATGCCGATCAACTTCTCACACAACTGCTCTCATATCATCAACCGCACGCGTCCTACCTCTCAAGCAGACCAACCCAACATGGCATGATTCTTTGACTCCACCAAGAAAACTGGAACAACTCCACGCATGCCACACTCGCCTGCTTTGGCAAGATGAACGAGAAGTCTGATGCACGATACATGCTCCAACGCTTGCATCAATAGTCTTTCTTGGCGGAGTACATGCGGTATGTTAGGAGATCATGACCTCCAGTGAACTCACCCCCAATGAAATATACTCCTATTGCAACGATGGCCTCAAGTGAGATATTTGGTGAGCAATCTCTATGTGCAATATGAAGGATGACGTTTTGCAAATGATTACAACAGTCGATTGTATCAACAACGCCAACTACCATGCTTGAATGCAAGAATCCAATGACAACCCCAAAGCCTCAATTCTTCTTGAGGTGCAGGAAAGTCTCCATCCTTTCCAATGGAGATCACAGCCATCGGTCAAGGTGATCAACGACTCCTTTGGACTTGCAGGAAGATAGGACACATCACATGTGACTGTTGGAAATGGTAAGAACAAGTCGAAAATAGGAATTCACAAAGGAAACATGAGGAGCCGGGAAACAAAAGAGAATATGAATAAATGGTGAAGCTCCTGTCCAATTAGAAAGCTTTGCGCCAACCGATCACCCATCTGAACGGCTCACGTCATTGTAGACAAAGGATCCCTCAGATTGCAAAGTTCAATGAGGGGTATGAGGACGAAAAATTGGCGATGCTGCTACAAGTACAACCTAGGGGATGTAAAAGCCACATAATGGTACTGGCACTAATGGATGGAGGAGCTTCTTAAAGTTTTGTACGAAAAAAGAAAAAAGTTTGGAAGCTGAGTGTACAGACCAAAACAACGGTGCTGCGCACCAGGCCATCCTTCAAGAGGGTATGGCTAATCTCTGTGTTCTAGCACCTAGGTGACTATTTTAGGCCATAGAGGACCTTCTAGAGTCACCAAAAACAACCTATTCCTTGGTTGAAACCATGGGGCTAGACCATGTAGAGCTCCTCACCATCATGACTTCCACCCAAGAAGGCATTGCTTATATCCACTTGGTGGAGCTCTTAGCCATCCTGTTGGACAATGCTTGAGCGCGCGACTGGTGGTGAAATGGCCAAAAGGTACAAAGACATGGTAGAATTCCACTCCTAGTAGCTGTACAAAGACCTTGGTTATGAGCCAGGCTTTGTTCTTGTCCAGTGTGCCATCCGGCTTCCTCTTGTGACGGAAAACCCACCTGGCCCCAATGGCCTTGCGGCCTCGGGGCAGTTTGACCAGCTCATACACTGCATGCTCATCGATGGCAGCCAGCTCCTCCTTGCAAGCAACATCCCACTTGGTAGCACCTGGTCTGGCCCTGAACTCCCAAAGGCTCTGTAGGTCGGCTGCTTGCACGGACAGCCTGGTTGTCAACATACAAGCAGTGCCAAGGTCCACTGGAGCACGAGACGACAAGACAGAGATGACACGTTGATGCTCCTGAGAGATCATGGCATAACCCAATGCGGATCCAAGATGAAGTTCTGTGTGATGAAAGGAAGGGCAGTGAGACCCCAGTCCTTCATCCCTTGATCCACACTCATCACAGTGTGAGATGGGGAAGTGAGATGGAGGGTAGTGGCTAAGGGCAGGCGGGTGATGGCAGGATGTATGCTTGGTGAAGCTGATGGGGTGCGTGGACAAAAATAACCACCAAGATTGCTTGATTATGTGAGATAAACACTAAAGGAGTGGATGCACTGGACTCAAGGAGGCAAGGGCACGATGATTTCCTCCTCTAGAGTGACCAAATCAGGAGCTAGAGAACTTCTCGGCTGTTTGAACGAGTCAACAACCAGAGTAACGGACTCTATTGCCTTGGTGGTGGAATCAGCAGCCAAAGAAGTGGACTCAGTTGCCTGGTCGGAGGAGTCAGTGGCCAAAGAGGTGGACTTGGATACGTCAGCTAGCCCTTGGAAGAAAAGATTCAATTGGGGACTCTGGTATGGCGGGGGTGTTTGTTGTGCGTAGACTCGCAAACGTGGTGGAAACAGGAACTCTCAACACTGACAGAGAGGGAGAAACGTTGTGCACCAATGCAGAATCTCTCCCATGAGATGGTGGTGACAAGCTCAGGAGGGTCCTGGCACGAAGAAAGGAGATCATGTGGGAAAAACTCGTCAAAGAAAAATGTGTCATGCGACTCAATGATGCGGTGCCAAAGAGGATCCTAGAACCGCCAAGCCTTAGACTGACAAGACACCCAAAAAAACGTGTAGAGACAACCATGGGGAGAAAATTTGCCAACCCACTTGTCCTCTGGGAGCCAAACGTTGGTGATACAACCCCAGACGTGTGTAGGCCAAAGATCTGCACGCTCCATACCAATACTGGTATGGGGCAATAGGTGGGGGCAAGGGACAGTGGGAAACTATGTTCCAAGCCAGATTCATGTACGACATGGCCTCAAAGAAGAAGTATTCCGAGAGGCCTGACTCAATGACGCATAGCGCGGACCACATTAGCCATGGTGCGGTTCCAGGGCTCAAAAACACCATTCTTCTCTGGAATGTTGGTTGCATAGGTCTCATGTCTAATAGAGAGAATGCATTCACCTCCCTCCTGAACTCACCATCCTGGTCAATATGTAAGAAAAAAAGGGGACAACCACACTTGAGCTTTGCGGCAAGGAGCCAATCACGAACTCCAGCCGCTCCGTCACTCTTCAACTAGAGGCAGAACACTCAACAAAGTTACAGCATTTTTCAGTGAGGGTGAGCACGTAATGGCCATGCCATACACTAAACTCAAGAGGAAATGGAACCATGAGGTTAGAATGGACTGGTGCAAGTGGTTGGGAGGCTTGAGAAGTGGATACATGATAAGATGACCTGTGCATCTTGCCCTGAGAAAAGTGGATGCTTTCAGTTTCTTAAGATAACTGAAAGGTGGCTGGATCAAGGCCAGTGGCAGGATGCGTGCGGAGCATAATCTGAATAGCAGAGTTGTGTATGTGGCACATGCGATGGTGTAGGAGGTGAGTATGCCCGGGGGACAGAATACTCCTGAAATAGACGTGTATTCCATCTGAAGACAATGGTAAGGATGCAAAAGAAAATTGAGTGACGTACCACAACATGTCATAAGACTGTGCATGCAACATCACATGACCAGTCGGGAAAAGAGTGACTATGCGAACATCACGGAGTGCAGAACATCCATGCTCATGTGGTCAAGAGCAGTGGCACTGAGCCCAAGGCCAGGCACATAAACACATTGATGACATAGACATTGGAAAACGGATCCAAAATCAGATGACACCAACGCCATGAAAAGGAAGCATCAGGCCAGACCCACTCTCAATTCTCTACACATTGCCAACCAGGCCAAGCATAGATCACACATGACGCCGAGACCTCATGTGATGCATTGCACTGGAGCCGATGGTCCAGGTGCCATCAGGGCCATGGACAGATGCACGAACGTTGCACTAAGGGACCAGACATGATGTGCACAATGGGAGCTATGCAAGAGTGGGATGCAAAGCGTGCCTCCCAATTTTCAAGCTAGGCAAGGTCATCCAAGACAGGGTTTGGAACCCCATGGTGGACTCCAGAAACCACTCAAAGAACCCTTTGACTATTGCTAAGGGGTTGGTATGCCTTCAGCAACCCCTCCAAGAGCGTGAGGACGACCTCGTTGCTCCCTACCTTCACATCCACGGCTCTGAGTTGCTCTGCCAACTCCTTCAAACATTTCATATACTCATGCATGGTCTCATCTTGACCCATGTGCACTTTACAGAAGCGGTCATGGAACATCAAACGCTTGGCCACAACTCTCGTCTCATGCACCCCACACAAGGCCTTCCAAGCATCACACGTGAGCTTGTAAGGCCACACCTATGACATAAGCAGCGGCGCAACGTTCATTGAGAGCAACATGATCACCTTTTGCAAACCTTGTCCTTCACAAATATTTCCATGCTTTCAGTAGCTGCCTCCTCTTCCCCCGCATGACCTTGCATAAAAGAAGAAGTTGATTCCGTCACCTGTGCCAATGCCGTGCTCGCATAAGGCACTTGCTTTGCTCCTGTCACGACTTCCCAAAACCCGCAGTCCTCAAAGACAAGTTGCATGAAGAACTTCAAATCGATGAAGTTCTTCGCACCCACAAGCTTGTCCACAACATGGAAATCCTTGGTCAAAGCGGCGGCCATGACTGCGGCAACGGTAGCTCCCGTCCCTCACATGCTCACGCTTGAGGAGCTTGGACGGCAAGAATTCTCCTGATTTCTCTGATACCACTGTTGGAAATTTAGATATAACCCACCAGCTACAGCTTGCTCAAAATGACCAAAAACTCCCTCTGCCAAGGCTTATACTCGATTTTGGGGCCTCGGTGATTTTTTGGAAATTCAGGACAGAGACTCATCTGCATGAGCAATAAATATCACGAGGCACTCCAACAACTGTCTTAGGAAATGTTTGATGGCTCGTTGGAAAGATCAGAGGCGCACAACAAACTCACAAAATTTGGGCATCAATGGTTAGGTCTCCAATGGATGGCACTGCTGCAAAGTGAGGGTGGTCCCTTGTGAAAATGACTCAGCTGAGATTAAAGGCACGAAACACACCTGGATAGATTGTTAAGACAGTACAAGGATGCAGTGCCTCATGTATTCGGCATGCCCTGAATACAAGAAATGCACTTCTCACACAAAAAAACCCTTTTTCCTACCCTCTCGGGGTGCAGGTTTGACTTCCATGGTGGTTGGGAACCACTTTACACCCTTGGAGGTGGCCACACTTCGTTGGACTACCCCTCACATGGTGGTAGTTGTTGTCACCGGCTGACTCACACAAGAAAAACCACAAAATCTAACTCCTCACACTTGTTGCAATTAGAAAACCGCGCACACGCAGTTTCTAGGCCATTAGACGCGGCAAGAAAAAAAAACGCAACTCGTTTTGGTGGCGAGATGAATACAAACCCGGCTTGGTTGCTTGGCATGTGGGCAAGACCTCGTCGTGGAATTACGCGAAGACTTGCGTGGCTTGCCGATTCAATGGCTGCGTCACTTGCTCATGCACACGTGCGCCTCTCGCACATGCATACATACTTGTTCACAACTGTGCCTCGCATACCCACAAAATAAAAGTCACAAAATGTAGACCACCATCGAACTTTCCTCTAACTCGCGCTCGCGAGTCATGCCCCAAAAAAAGCATAAACCAGGGACAGCCTGCTGGCTGCCTGGTCGTTGCAATGAGTCAAATCCGTTGCGACTTCCCCTCCTCTTTTGTTTTTTTTTTTCCTCTCTCTCACTCTCTCACTTCCGTCGGGCGGTCAACAAGACCCTCGTCGGGTGCTTGCTTGCATCGGCGGTTTTTGCCACCCAAACCGCCAACAGTCGCCTGCTGGCAGAACAGCAGGAAGTCACCTGCTGGCGGGCCAGCAGGCCGTCATTTGCTGGAAAATCAGCAGGCCGTCGCTGCTGCATTTATGGTTATCACCCCCCAAAAACTTACTCTTTGTCTAGTGTACAGACAAAGTGTACAACAAAGGAACATTAAAAGAAATCATTGAAATCACATTACAATTTCCTCCTTGTACCTCACTTGATATGAATCAGAGCACAGGCAGTGCTCAGACTGAAAATTCTGTCAATAAATACTGGAGACAAAAAAATGTTGTACCTACAAGTATCAGAAGTTACTTTATTGTCTGACCGAACGGAGACCTATTGTGTTTTATAACACAGAAATGGTTCTTTGTGTATTAACGCCTGTGCATCTACGTATGAAGGATACAACATGTTTTGCTGTTTGAGACATTGGGATAACAAGAGGACCATTATTGGGATTGGTACCTGCTCAAACGACAGCTTGACTGCTGCTTGACCAGGAGCTTGACCGTCGCACGCGCAATAGCTTGACTGTCATGCGTGGTAAAGACAAGCTTGGAAAACATGAGGGATCCAATAGTAGCCTTTGTCCATAAAAATACAATCATCATGAACCTTTGTACAACATGAGAAGTTGACATTTGCTGCTTCACAAACAGCGATTGACGTGATCGACGATCCGATCGGACTTTCGGACGGCGATGTAATATCTACAAAAGAGAGGTTGTCACTTTCTCCAGCCACAATACCAGATAATGACCATCCTGAGAGATGATTTAGCGGAATTTTGACGGCCACGATCTGTCAAATTGAAGTAATTTATTTCTTAAACTTATGTATTATGTTGGTTGCCCATCAGCTTCATTGCCCAATAAAAACTGCCAATACACTCCTGACGTTTGGGGGAGGGCTCCACATACACTTTGTCTATAGAACCCCCCCCCCCCCCTCCCCACGGGAGACTGAAGTTTATTGGCAAAATGTATTGGGGAGGATAGCTGGAGGGCAGTGAGAAAAAGCACGTGTAGGTTTCATTTTTCTAAACTCTTTGCAAAGTGTTTTAGAAAAAGAATACATTTGTGTATGGAAGGATAGAAGTCTCTTGAGAATGTCAAACAGGTTGCAGAAATTACACTAGTGTAGTTTTTGCTGTTTCATTACGATGTACTCCCCACTACATTGTGCTAATGTAATCCGGATATCTTGGGGGGGAGGGGGGTCGGGGGATTGAAAGATGCAGGATGCCACTCGACTGACTTTATGGATCAAGTTTTTTTTTTCTTGTCGACAAGCGAGATGCATTTCATCAGCCGTCAAAGAAAAAACCTGTAGCGGTCGATGTTTTCTGTCTCAAAATTGCAAACCAGTCTACCAATAAATGTCTTCTAACTGTTAAGAATACGGAAAAATGAGTGCACTTGACTCTCTGCCATACACGAATGGTTACGGCCTTCAAATCTACAGTCATAGCTCAATACACTGGTGTATCGACTGTCCATGAGCTACACTTCACAATACACTGTGCCAATACACTCGACTTGGAGGGGGAGGGGTCTCCACATCCCCTCCCCCCCC
>SZWC01005754.1:18210-80620 GCA_023375785.1 Penium margaritaceum | reverse complement strand
GGGGGGGGGGGGGGAAGTCCGAATGCGATGCCGATTACAAGCTAACAACTTTTTCCGTCAGTCTCACCGGGGGTGTGAAGTGAGAAAATTTTATGCCACTGATGTATTGAGTGGCTTGCCTACGTTTTCAGAAGGCAATCAAGAACAAGTGCAGACAGAAATAGGTCCAGCCACAAAAAGCCATAGTATCGTGCATTAATACCAACTGTTTAGATCAGTACATCGAACAGATACATCAAAATACGTTTACATGTACAAACATATCTCATTGTACATCACATGTCATTGTAAGGTAACTTCGTGGAAGGTACTATAAACTAGGCACCTAAAACATAGGTCATGTAGTGTATAAATGTAACCTGATGAACTACACCTCTAACAGTCACCTGCTGGCAGAAAAACAAGAGGTCACCTGCTGGCGGGCCAGCAGGCCGTCATTTGCTGGAAAACCAGCAGGCCATCACCACTGGCTAACCAGCAGGACGTCACCCGCTAGAAGACCAGCAGGTCGCCGCCTGCTGGCTGACCAGCAAGAAGTCACCTGCTGGTGGACGAGCAGGCCGTCATCTGCTGGCAGAACAGCAGGCCAAGGCTGCTGGCTTTCCAGCAGGAAGTCACCTGCTGGCAGGCCAGCAGGCCATCACTGCTGCGTAACCAGCAGGATGTCACCTGCTGGCGGACCAGCAGGTTATCGCCTGCTGGTTGACCAGCAGGCCATCACCACTGGCTGACCAGTAGGACTTCACCTGCTGGCAGACCAGCAGGACGTCGCCTTCTGGTTGACCAGCAGGCCATCACCACTGGCTGACCAGTAGGAATACACCTGCTGGCAGACCAGCAGGACGTCGCCTGCTGGTTGACCAGCAGGCCATCACCACTGGCTGACCAGTAGGACTTCACCTGCTGGCAGACCAGTAGGACTTCACCTGCTGGCAGACCAGCAGGACGTCGCCTGCTGGCTGACCAGCAAGAAGTCACCTGCTGGAAGACCAGCAGGACGGCGCCTGCTGGCAGACCACCATGTCGTTGCCTGCTGGTAGGGCCAGAAAGTTGTTCTCTCAACGAGCCATCATGTCAGCAGGCTTTGGGCGGTGCCAGCGGAGTCATTGCTGCTGCTGGAAATGCGAGCAGGCCATCCGCCACTACTGGCCTTGCCAACAGGGCATTGGGCGCTGCTGGCAGCAACGATAGCTTGCCTTCCAATGTCTAGTGGCCCACAGCCACCAGAGCTCCATCTACTGGCATGACCAGCAGACGGGTGGCCAGTTAGGCCTTCTGACACTGTCAGCAGGACCTTCTTCTGCACGGGGAAACCCCCAGCAAGGGGTACGGTTGACACACTCAAAATACAAAGAGGGACACCATGGCAAGCCCCGCGGAGTAACCAAAGATGCAAAACAAAGGTTTTCAACCCCACGATGGTACGTCTATACGAGTGAGCAGGCGGGCTGTGTGGCTGCGGAGCCGCCTGTTTTTTGTGCACGACTGTTGCGCCTCTGTGCAGTGCTGTAGAGGCACGCCATGCCGTTTTTAAACCACAGTGTGGTAGGTTGCTAAGTACCGGCCCCGCCTGACGCTTGACGACCATGTACTTATTGACCGGCTCGGCTGGCCAGGTTCCACTCACCTGTGCCCTGTTCTGGGGTATGCTTTCGAAGGAACGAAGTCAAATGCAGAACTTCGAGCGGGTTCAAGTTCCCCAGGAGAAGTCGACTTCGGTTTTGGAGACATGAGCAATTAACCTTGCTGTAAAGCATTTATTGCCCACATGACCATGTAAATTGTGGAGCAAAATCCCAGGTGAAAATGTTTTCCAAAAGGAGGAAAACGACCGCGTTCAGTACAAGAATGAGATGCACTTTTTGTTCAGGTGTGATATGGATACTTCCACAAACACAGAATACATAGACCCTCTTTGTTGCTGGCAATTGGCAGAGCCTGATTTTCTATCGTTCGAACAAAGTGAGCTTCACTCTGTTCATGAAGACACCATTGTCTCCAGATTGTTTCCATTCATCCACGACCAGAAACTGCCATGTGGATAAAAATCAGACTTCCACACTGGGTAGCTTTTCAAACCCAATTAACAAAACTGGGTTTGCAGTGCTGCAAAATGAAATCTATATAGGAAAGTGCAAGCTTTCTGAAAACTCTGGCGAGGGGGTTCTAGCTGTGACCTCCCCAGCCAGGGATGGAATACAGTAGTATTGAGTCTTCATCAACAGAGTGGAAAAAATAAAATTTGTTCCTCTTCTCGGACCAAAGAATTGTGGTACTTTGGTACAGCCGTACTTAATGCCGTGGTATCTTAGTACTCTAGCGGGCCACTACTGATACTGATATTGGTACCGCGTATTGTTATCTATGGTAGTAGTAAGATACCATGGTACTCAGAGAGTACCGCGTTACATAGTGTACCGTTAATTGTAAAACCAAAAGTCCTTCTATGAGATTAAAGTACTGCAATAAAAAAACTGAATAATCATTTGCGACACCATAATTCACTTCTATAGAAGAAAAGAGGGTAGAAAACAGTACAGCCGTAGGTCTTCTCCTTGATTTCAAAAGCACCACGGATTAATACCATGGTACTGTACCGTGATACAGAAGAGGTTTACCCCTCAGGCTGAGTACCATTACGGTACCAGTACCGCACAAAAAAAAAACCAGTACTGCAGTGAAAAACTATGGTATATCGTGGTATCAATAGCACCGCTGCCATCACTGTCCCCAGCCACTAGCTCTCCGCGAAGTTCACGGAGAGCTGGTGGCTGGGGAGGTGCACAAGTGCTATCAGTACCCAGCTCTCGGTTTTGACCTCCACATCCTGAGATATCACAGGGAAAATAGTTCAAGACCTGGGAGCACAGTTTTCCATCCATGACTCCTTTTGTCTCCAAATACAAGCTCTGAAGTCAAGGTTGTTGGTCCGAGAAGAGGAACAAATTTGATTTTTTCTTTCTTCATAGTCACTATTCTGGACTGATGGAAACCTCATGCGCATTAAATGATGTCATAAACAACAATGAAAGGTATCTGAAATGTGGCCCACAAAAGAAGTCAAAATGGAAAGTGTGCAAAAATGGAAGCCAAAATGCAAAGTGTGCAAGGTCTCGACTTTGGCGGGCTCCTCAAATCCATGTGGCAAACCAAAAATCAAGGCACACATCAGCGTGCCGAGCCACTTCCCATGATGGCATGTCGGCAGGTGACTTTCAAAGTCAGATTCTTGTGCCATGGATCAGGGCAGTGGTTTGCAGGTGAAGTATGCAGGTGAAGCATGGATCAGGGTGTGAAGTATGGTCCGGGGAAACATTTAGCAGTAGGACGCAGAGTTGTTCAGGGACTGGGAACTTTGTCCACCTGCTCATTGACCCCAGGTGAGATGAGAGCGGAAGCATTTCGCCACTAGGATCGGACATGGCTTGCATGCCATCGCAACGAAATGCTCTTGTAGGTTGGTAGAGAAATAACAGGGAGTTTTGGAAATGAATGGTTTGCCTTGGCGGCTAGCTTGGGGGTATAATCCCACGGGGTATGTGCCGGAGCGCAACCCATCAACAAAATCATGTCATAGGCGAGGATAGTGGAGTATGTTTCCTGCTATGCTGATGTCAGTGGAAAAACCTCGACAGTCCATCATCTTTTCCCATTCTACCTGTTTCAGTAAACCAAAACAGGTAGTACGGGAAAAGAAGATGGACAGGTAACTCCAATTGGTACACCCAATTAGAGTACCCTGGTTGATTGTACCCAGGGGGTAGTAACCTGTTTTGTGCCACGACAAGGTCGCTGTTACACCAAGTGGAACGGAGGTGGTTCACAAGGATGAGGTGTGGGACAAGAAATGATTCAAGGACCTGGGAAAACTTTTATCAAGCAGTGAGTGTACTCCAATGACAAGTTTTGAGAGCGTTGAGCACATACAAGGAATAACAAGAATCAGAATGAGGCATATGTCGGGTCCTCGTCCCTCGAGCCGAGCAAGGCGTGTGAGGTCGCGCCTTGAGTGGCTGTTTCAAGAAGCTCTGCTGAAAAGTCGGGGGGCTTTGAGAATACTGAGGCGCGGTTTTGTAAAGATCCAGCGCCTTCAAGAAGTTGACCAAAAGATATCAAGACATCGATTTAGTTTGCAAAAATTATGTTGACCATTCTAAAGTGTGGTCAAAGTTATCAGAAACTTCTGGAACAGAACACCAGTGATCAGGGCAGGTGGCCAAAATGCCCTTGGCCATTCGGTGTAAAAATCCTGAGGTTATCGTGTGATGGGCCACGAATGCAATGACAAAGATGTCCACTCACGGATTTCAGGGACTCGTGCACGTGAGGAACGTGACGCTTCTCCCCATATTAGCCCCGACTTCCCGGTGCGTTAGCAGATGTATGCCGGTGTCGACGGTAGTAGCCGTTGATCAGCTGATCAACGTCTTGTAGGTTGTTGTATGGCTCCCAGATTTTGTGTATGGCGTGATAGCCATGCCATACTTGATTTTTCTTCTATGTCGTCAATGTCCGAGGATGTTTTCAATTACATACTCCGTATCCCCGTCCATTTGTACAAGAGGTGGTGGTGGTACGGCGTCTCTATCCGGGAAGTTTGTACTGGGGCCCAGTAGTGCTTGAGCTTGCTAGTGTGGAAGACAGGGTGAATCACCATGTTGTTTGTTAGGCGAAGGCGAGCGACAACTTGAGTTTGCATTTTCTTGATCTGAAATGATCCTAACCAGTGGGAAATGAGCTTTGCAAAGTCCTGTCCTTGGAGTTTGATGTGTGCTGAGCTGAGGAGGACGCAATCTCCGGCGCTGAACATGTCATCGTTGTGATGTCGTTTGGCTACTCACTTCATGGCTTCTTGAATCTTTGTAAGGGTCTGTCGTGTTTCCTCCCAAACTGAAGTATCACCCTTCTACAAATTGTGCGACACTTTTCAGAGGAAAAAATCTCGTCGCACAAGACCGCTTGGTCTTATCCAATGATTACCAGTTGCGATGGAATGGTGCGTCAACATCAGCATGGGATTTGTGACTGGATTGCCTGCCACACCTGAGGGTTCGGTCGCCATCCTCGCCGTGGTGGACAGACGTTGTAGAATGCGCCAGTTCATCCTGGCAAAATGTCGTAGTTCATCCCGGCAAGGACCACCGTCACCGCAAAAGAAAGAACATGGTTGTTCGTAAACCAGATCGTATAGGTAAATGGCATGCCTCGCACCATCGTCATTGACAGAGATGGCCATTTTACTAGCTGTTTTTGGCACAAACTCATGACGCATTACAACAGTCAGATGCAACTATTGACGACATTCCACCCTCAAACCAATGGGCAAACAGAGCGGACCAACTAAACTCTTGAGAACCTTCTCTGCACGTTATACAAGCCACACAAGCAGTACTTTTCCAGCTCTTTGAGCGTCTTGTCCTTGCCAAAATTTCCAGTTAGACCTGTGTTGTAGCTTTCCTCCAACATCATCCTCGGTCGCTCCTTGTTTGGTGGAATGATGACTTGGCAAGTGAATTGCCATCGCCATTGGGGGTCGTCAAACCAGATCTTGGATTTGTCGTTCCCGTTGAACTCCTCGTAAACCTTTGCAAACATCCTCGTGAGGTATGGGTCTTGTTCAACAAGCAACGTGTTTATCTCGTTCATTACATCTGGTTGCAGACTTAGAGCATCTGTTGGATTAGGGTTTTTAGGTCGGTACTCAATGTTGTAGTCGAAGTTAGACTCAAGGAACTCCATCCATCGAGTTTGCCTACGGTTCATATTTGGCTGCGTCTTGCGATGTTTTAGTGCGTGGTGGTCGGTGCGAACAATGCATCCTTGGCAATCTAAGTAGAACCACCACATTTTGGATGCGTGCACAACCACAAGCATTTGTTTTTTGTGTACCGCGTATTTTTCTCGACATATACGTGACCGGTTGTTTTGCCCTGCCCTTGATTTGGAGTAGATCATCATTAATGGCTTGATCTGACGTGTCGGTGGCCATGATGTAGTCCACCGTAGGATCTGCCAATTGCAGGGTTGGCGCCGAGGTCAGAGCGGTTCTTAAAGACTTCAACGCTTCTTGAATTTGAATTGAACGCTTGAACGCTTGAACGCTTCTTGTTTGCTGTCCCCCCAATCCCCCCCTGATGGTTTTTTTAAGTGAGATCCAAGAGAGGTGGTGAAAACTCGGACATAGTCCGTTTTGAATCGAGGATAGTAGTTGCACAAGTCCAAAAACTCTCGGAAGTCCCCAACATTTATGGGTGTCGGCCAATCAGCAACTACCTCCACCATTTTCGGGCCCATGGCGATCAATCTGCCACCGATGATGTAACCTAAAAACTTGATCAAAGGCAACCAAAGTCGTACTTCAAAAGTTTTTATATTTTTTCCCCTCTCTGTAAAACTCTAAGAACCTTTCAAAGATGTGCATTGTGCTCCACCGGGATGCTGTTGCATACCATGATGTCATTGAGGTACATGACGACAAGATCGTCCAGGGATGGACAGAACATGTTCCAAGGGCACTTGTGAGTGTAAACGGCATGATCGTAAACTCAATGTGCCTGTATCTGGTGTAGAATGTTGTCTTCCCGATGTCCTTATCAGATACGCGGATCTGATGATGGCAGCTAGGTATGTCGATTTTGCTGAAAATTCAGTCCCTGTGGAGGTTGTCCAAAAGCTTGTCTGCTCGCAGTAGAGGGTAGTAGTTTTGTTTTATGATTTTTTTCAACGCTCGGTAGTCCACGCACATCCGCATCTCTCTCTTCTTGTTTTTTCTACAAACATTACAATGCCATATACGGTGATGTGGACGGTCTGATGAACCCTTGACCAAGCATCTCTTCCAGCGTTTTGTTGAGTTTAGTTAGCTCAAAACTTCTCATCCAATAGGTCCCCTTTAGCCTCAGTTTACTGCCCGGATTTAGGTCTATCCGATGATTGATGTTTTGTTGTGGAGGCAGCTCTTGGGGCAGTTTGTCGGGGAAAACTCCTTTCAACTCTTCGATGAGTGTTACAAAACCCTTTGGAACTACTGTGAACTTCTCAGGTGCTGAGGTTGTCGCTTTGGCAGGTGCCATTTACTCCGCTTCCTTTGCCTCCATGTGGAAAAGCCGTGCTTGATCTCTGAACTTCAGGTACCTCTTGGCCACGTCTAGAGATATCGGTTGCCATTTTTTGGCCGCCGCAACTTCCTCTGCTACTTCCACCTCTACTGCTTCCTGTAACCTCCATTCTTTTTTGGGTCACCCAATTAGAGGTAGGTGTCATTTCCTGCCAGCGATGCTAACATGGACCAAGCCACTGCTCCAGTCCACATGTGGATTGTGCTGGTATAGGAAGTATGACCCATTCATTGGGCAAATTCACCAAACCGTAACGTCGTGCAAATCTCCGATTTGTAGTCAGAGTGGTTCGCAAATTCAACGGGACTGCATTCATCCGTCAACAAGTTTTCCTTCAAACACTCCCTGTTTGGTCTGAAAACCTAGCTTCTGTGCCATGTTGTTTCTTAAAAAGCTATGAGAGGCTCATCGATCCTGTAGTGCTGGTACCGTTTGGTGACTTTTACAACCCCTTGATTGTACTCGTAGCAGTATCACTAGTTGGTCATCATGGTATCCCTTGTCGACGGCGATGTGAGCCGCTTAGATGGACGATAAGTCAACGCCAAACTTTCTGGCCGGACAGGAGCCTTGCAGTCTTCTTTTGCACTTTACTAATTCCCAACTCCTCACTTTTTTTCTACAACTTCCACCCTTTTTGGTCTGCTGATGTCATTTTCGACAATCGCATGGAATGCGGCCTGGCTTCCCGCAAGTCCAGAAAAGCCATTGATTGCATTGATCGACTGCGTCAATCTCCACCGGAGAGGAGGTTTCTATTGACTGCAAATTTCCTCCACCACGATAGAAATTGTGGCTTTAGGGTCGCCAGCTGTTGGATTCGTGCATTTAAGCATTAAAATCAGCAATGTTGATTCGATCGGTTGCTGCTATCATTTGTGGAAGGTCATCTTGGATGCCAAAAGTTTTAATTTCTCACCAAATGTCTTCCTTGAGGCGGTTGTTATAGTACAAACATAGTTTTTGGGGTGTGAGATGACTTCCTATGATAATTTTGCAAAAACTTCACGATTACTCCGCCACGTTGGACTGCTGGCACAGGCGTTGACGCCTGTAACGTGCATGAGACTTCTCGTTCAGCTTCCCATAATGAGCGAGGGTAGCGCACGTGAAGCCACTCCATATCTCTGGTGGATTGAGAGAGTCTTGGAACATTAGATTTATCTGCTCGAGTGGTAGTACACATGCGGTCGATGATGTGAGAGCAGTTGCACAAGTCATCGTTCTGGCTCCTTTGGTCTCTTGTTGCCGTTGGATGGTCTTTAGATCAGACCAACTTAAAGCTGTACCATGCAGAAGCGAGGCCGCAAGGTCAATTTTCTTCTTTTTGTTTTTGACCCCTATAATGGTGAAGTACACCTCCAAACTCATCAGCCACATCCAGACCCCTGCTCCCTTGGAATTATTGGGATCAAACGGCTCAGGGAGTGTTGGTCAAATCTAGGTTCACATGAGAGATGAAAAACTATTTCGGCGAGTACTGCTTCGAGTGCAGGGGAATTCTGAAGCTCCTCCATCATCACGTTGAGTTCTTGGAGCAGAAGGGTGTTAGGCTCTCGAGGTCCGCCAATTTCCTGTACAGATCTTCATTGATTTGAGCTTGTCCGTCTGTGTCTCCCATCGTTCCAGGCGTCGACCCGATGGGCAGTGTAAGGGTGCACACCGGGCCGGATTCCCGAATCTCACGATGGACCCGGATCCGCGGATCCGAATCCAACCCTAGACCCGGATTTGCGAATCCGGGTCCGGATTTGCGAATCCTCACGGATTTGCGAATCCTTTCACGGGTCTGCGCAGCAGGCTCTTAGAGCTTACAAAAAAGACAGTGGTATGGATCAACCCTTGTCACCGCACACACATAATGATTCATGCGATGGTGAGAGCTTGTCCTCGTCAGTGCGTCAACAGGAGGACCTCGACAGTTCAAACTTGGATTTCCAACTGCTGACAACCACAGGCTCGGTGACAAGCCTGATGTGGTAGCTGTGGATTGCCCACCAAGGCAACTAGTGGTTTGCGAGCTTGTTCAGACACGCGCCAAGCTTGTCTGTCAGTGATGAGTCCGACGTGGCTCGCTGTCCACAACAAGCCAATAGACATGCATGCGGCAACCCTACCAAGAAGTGTTATCTCATGCGAGGAGTTGGCCTGAACTCCTTGCTGTTTTTTCTAAGTTGCCACCCTCCCCTCACCCCCTCTCCCTCCCCTCGTCCATTCCTCAAAGACTTGCATAACAGATTTGCGAATCTTTGACGAATCCATTTTCACGGATTCGGATTTGCGAATCCGGATCTCGGTTCTGGATTTGCGAATCCGATTTGGGAACCCAGGATTTGGTGTGCACCCTTAGGGCAGTGGCAGAGTCGAAGGGTTTGTCGAGCCCAAGGGATAAGTTACCGGGTTGGCCGTCAGGTTCATCGGTGTTGCACCATTCACTGCACAAAATGTCGCTGCTTTTTGCTTTTTCTTGAGAGCATCAGTGTTTGCATGTTGTTGATCCTCCATCACAGGAGTGTTCACCAAGATCTGCTACTCGCCGCCGTTTTTTTCCACTCCGTTCACCGTTGTCATTTCAAAGCTTGTGATATGCTTGGTAGTGAAGATGCGCCAAAGACTCGTTCAAGGTTGTTGTGAGGCTGTTAAAGCAATGGTTGGTCCTCCAATGCTGTTGTGCTCCTATATCAAGTGTTACACCAAGCAGAACATAGGTGGTTCACAGGGATGAGGTGCGTGAAAAAAGAAGATCTGAGGATTTGGGACAATTGGATAATTTGTATCCAGAAACAAGTGTACTTCAATGACAAGTGTTGAGTGGGTCGAGCACATGTATAAAATGACAAGAATCGAACTGAGGTATATGTTGGTTCCTAGGTGCTCGAGCCAAGCGACGCATGTGAGGTTGCGCCGTGAGTGGCTGCTTGGAGAAGCTTTGTCAAAAATTTGGGGGGCTTCAAGAATATCACGGCACAGTTTATAAAGATCCAACGACATTGAGAAGTCGACCCAACAATCTTGAAACATCAATACAGTTTGCGAAACTTCTGTCAACCATTCTAGAATGCTGTTGAACTTGTCAAAAACTTTCATAATGGAACACCGGAGGTCGGGGAAGGTGGCCAAAATACCCTTGGCGGTTCAGTGTAAAATCCCGAGGTCATCGTGCGGTGAGCCACAAATGTTATGACATAGATGCCCATTTGCAGAGTTTAGGGACTCGTATATATTGAGGACGTAACAGTTTCCATGTTACAGTCATTGCTGGATCGTGATCTTGCAAAGGGGCAAGATTCACGATTGAGGAACAATGACATGAACCTCTTCACCATACTCGATAAAAAATGCATGTCCCTGATTGTGGATGGCAAGGGAACTGGTAACCATTCTTTTCAAGTTATGGATATGAGGGAATGTAAAAGGGGTACAACTGGTTATCAGCCCCCTGTTTTGTGGATTGACTNATTGAGGACGTAACAGTTTCCATGTTACAGTCATTGCTGGATCGTGATCTTGCAAAGGGGCAAGATTCACGATTGAGGAACAATGACATGAACCTCTTCACCATACTCGATAAAAAATGCATGTCCCTGATTGTGGATGGCAAGGGAACTGGTAACCATTCTTTTCAAGTTATGGATATGAGGGAATGTAAAAGGGGTACAACTGGTTATCAGCCCCCTGTTTTGTGGATTGACTACGGAATGCCCCAAAGTTGAGGTTTGAACGAGAGATGACCCCGGATTGAAAAGTTATTTCACAAGTCTGTAAATTATTGGAAGACTTCTCCCTGTCTAAAGAATCATGTGTAATCTGACCCCGATTAGTAGCTGTCCACCCAGGGCATTATTGTATTTATTTTACCAGTTTAATTGAATTTAACCACAACTTCATGATTCTTTAACTTCGATCTCATTTATGGTTGCATTACCATCGATGGTCTTTTCAAGTACCAGACATGAATGTCTTGTAACAAGTTTAAACCGTGTTTCATTAGGATGTCCAAGGGATGAGCACATTCTCACAAATTCCGGCCTTGACGATTGAAGTGACAACTTTTCACACAATCAGGCTGGCAAAAAAAAAAAGGTTCCATTCCATGTCTTTTCTTAATAAATAAGCGTCCTTGAGTGAATAAATGGGCCATATGATTTCCCAAAATCCACTCAAGCAATGGCATTTTGGAACTCATCTACCGAGTCATGGCATCCTTTTATTCAGTTTTCTCACGTGTTACATGACCAGGATGGCAAAAGATAAGGTTCTGCTCCATGTCGCTTACAAATAGGTGCTCGTCTACAGATTTCCCTCATTTCACTCAAGTGATGGTATTCTTTAACTTACCTACAAAGTGGCATCTTGCTGTGAAGTTTTCAAAGTGGGTTAACGGTTCATTTAAACTACAAACACATGGCATCTCTTGTGAATGTGGTACAGACAGGGGGCATTTCACGAGTCCAGCCATTTTCATGCCCCTCGTGGATATGTGAGGGTCAACCCCTTGGTCCCATGGATATCCAAGCAAATTCACCCTTCATGATGTCCAACCATTGGTTGAATGCATAGAAACAGTTTTCATTGAGTTTCCACATTGAGAAATTTCACCAGCAGACACTAGAATGTTATGGTCAGATTTTATTGAGCACAAATTCATTTCTCTAGGTTCTTTTGTACAAGAAATCATGCCTTTTTCTAAGCGAAGTTTTTTTAGTCCAGTTTTCAGGCCAACTTTCTTTCTTTTCCTGGTAACTATGACATGCATGGTTGGGTACGTCAGTCGTAATTTTTGTTTTTCATTCCTTTGCCCTACCAAAACCAACTCACCTTTGTCAAAATGGATTGAGTAATTATTCTGATAAATCTGAGTCTCAGTTGACGACCATGGGAAAAAACAAAAAATGCCAAGTTCGGACACTGTTCCAAGTCTTCCACGTGAGTTGTAACGTCACAGTCAATCCTTTCTGTGTATTTTCATGTTGAAGGTGTCCACTCATACTTGTTACATTGACATAACACTATGATCTTCAGACCTTTACATCGACAATCCGCCCTCTTAGTAGATTAACCAGGAAATGTGGTCATGCTCTGTTCATTTATGCCAATGCCCATCATGTCCGCATTACTGAGCAAGGTCCCAATTGTTGTTCAAGTTTTGCTTCAACAGCCAATGCACGCCTGTTATTCCTATCCAGCAGTTGACAGGTAACTTTCGTCTTTTCCCGTTTTCACACACAATGCGACAACACATTCATGTTATGATTGGTCATATTGGTACCACGACATTGCACCCCTGTTTTGATTCAATAGTCTGTGCTTGATTTGTCTTCTGATGTTTGAGTCGTCCCATTTTTCTGGTTTTGTGTACAGAAAGCTTGTGTATTTCCCTGTTTCTTTACCCAAATTGACATGCACGGCGGGACATAGAAGTTACGGGCATTTAAATGAGGGGTACACCACTTCAATACTTCAGTGCAGGTGGCACGGTGCGGACACCTCCACAACAGATGCGATGCATCCCCTGTAACTCTGGCTGTAGGTGCAAGAGGAGAACAAAGGCAGTCTGCTTATCCGCTGAGTACCAAGCACCACCTCACACGGCCTTGCTGTAATCGTCCTCACCACACCTGTTTTGGTGGCGTGCACCCCAGCATGCCTCAGGGATGCAATAGGGTGATGGAAACCACCGTCGCAAAACTTTTGCAGGCACGCCTGGCAGCCATTGTATCCATCGTTGTCTTGATCTGTGGGCTTCTACCCGTTGCTAAGAAAAGACCCTCTCTTCAGCTCTGGAGATCTGACAAAAGGAGATGACACATGAGACACAGATGTCACTTACGTATTAACTGCGGTGGTCCAAGGAATGAACTTTGCACCATCATGCAATCTGCTTAACCTCACGTGCGTGCTCATCTTACGCTGTCCTACCGCCTGGTTGGATGTTCAGGTGGCATGATCGGTCATACATCCTTTGCTTGTTTTGGAAGAGCGGAAGGTGTTTCAAGTATGGACTACCCGTCGATGAATGTGTTCGAAGTCTTAGATTTTTCTTCTTGCTCTTATTGTCTTTGTCTTTGGTGCTGGTTCACCGTGCTAATGAGCTACCATGTCGTAATACTCGGATTTTGTTCAAAATCTGATTTATTCTGCAATTTCTGCCCCTTCCAGCATACTGTGAGCAGGGCGTAGAGACTTTCATGACTACAACAGCCGTTTTCAAATAGAATTTTTCAGGCCCTTTCTGTTTGTATGGTTTTCCTTCAGGCTTTGTTCCTCAAGCAGACTTTCTGCCCTTTGCTTATGCACCATCTTCTGTTTACCTTTGCGTGTTGCTCTATTTGTGCCTCTTTATCCTCTTGGCTCTGCCCATACAGAAATAATCCGATTAACCCACGATGGAAGAAGCTAGCACTGTCATTGCAGAAAATGTAGGCCAAGCATCTGCTGCTGTCACCCATGCCTTGGCTTGTGCTGAAGAAGCCGAAGCTGCGACAAGGAGGACTACTACCGCAGCATCAGATGTTCCTGTATCTGTCATGGCATCAGCTACGTGTGCCTCAGCTGCCATCAGGATTGCAGCTGAACATGCAGAACAAGAAAATCCATTTTTTTTTGCTGGGTGATTCTCGAGAACCTGATGTTCCATGTGCTTGTGTCCCAGCTGAGAATGTAGAGGTGGAAACTCCGGCTGGTGCTGAAGCTTCTATTCCCCGTGAACTACCATCTGCTGTTGAGAACAATCCGACCAACCCAGGCCCGATACACGGAATCTCTGTTGTTCCACCTGCGGTTCAGCCTAACTTACATAACTTTGATCCCGCAGAGGCTCCTCTTGCCAAGTCTGGTCCTCTCCCTGAAGCCTGTACAGGTGTCAGTGCATCTGCAGACTCCACTGAGGGTGTAATAGTCGATACAGCTGGCAAGCCACGAAGAAGATGGCAACCGCTGAGGAAGAGGAAGAAGGCTTGGTGGAGGGTCCTACAGTATGAACATCACCTATGTGCGCCGGATGATGATTTCAAGATTTTACATTCTGACAACATACCTGCGTTGTCGGACAGCAGTGATGTCGTGGAACTAAAGGAGGTGACCTACTACAGGGGATGTTGTACTCAAACGTCTTCCAGTGAGAATGAGAATGAAAGAGAATTTTTTGTCCAGTTCATTCTTCATTGAAAAGAGTTATGCTAAGATATTGTCTTGTACAAATGGCTCGACCACCATGAAGAGTGCAAATGCCAGGTCTTAGGCGTCGGTGGTCCACAATCTCATCTAAAGACATTGCACTTCCTCCTTTGAGGTGGCTAGCCAACATGAATATTATTTTTCAACAAATGGAAAACGTGAATGCAAGATGTCATATTTGCAAAGACACAAGGAAAGGTATGTGCACACGTGACTTGGTGAAGCTGTACCATAAGAGACCTGCTTTTTTTCACCTCCAACATGGAAGAGAGGAAGATGTTTCCGAGACAGGCCTGGTGTGGCCAAACTTGTTGGCTCTAATGGTTTATGGGTGTGCACCAATAAAACATTTCAAGGAAGGCACTCGAATGGAAAGCATGCATCAGATCAAGATCATTTTTCAACAGCAGCTGGACATATCCGGTTCTATTGCTGCAGATAAGAATTCAGGCTTTGAACATTGTTCATTATTGTCCACCGCACTTGTATTTTTTATTGGATATATGTTTTCCAGAGTGTAATGTAATGTACTACATATCTGGCAGATGATGTGTTCTAAAGTTGAATGTGCACATCTTGGAGGCTCTCTTCACTCATGATGAAGCAACAAACACGTGGAAGCACCTCCGTGGTCTTTCTATCTGCCCTCATTGCAAGAATAATGCTAGGAGGTCTTTCCTAAAGTGTAAATGAGATCCTTCTCTTGAACATGCAAAACCACGGGACACAGTTCTACCACCTCTGCCTCTGCGCACACCAGACGCCTTTCATCGCACGTTTGCTTACTTTGATTTGAACTTTTTTCCTGCAGAGCCAGGTGTTGAAAGAAACGACCAACCCAACACAGACAGAGGCAGAGGCAGAGAGGGAGGTGGGGCTAACAGCTTGGGGGCTGGATTTGATGGATCTCTTCACAAAAATGTTGAAGGAAGCTGTGATAGCGATGGATCTCTGACACATCAGGTAATTCCATGTCAGTAGGACACTGCCTGCACCACCAACCTTAACTTCTCACCTCTCTGAGAACGTCCATCGACAATGGTACGTAACATTTTCTTCATCTTGTTTTACTCTATTACTGAAAAATGTGATATACTTGACAAGTATGTCTCCTTTTCATCGGTTTGCAGCAACTTCCGGGTCCAAGGATTTGACAGTACAAGAGTTTTCCGCACTATGACTTTGAGGAGAACCACTTGATAATGAAAAGAAAAGCATAGCAATACACTCCAACAACACCTCAAGAGGGTGATTTGTTGGCTTGTTTTGAGGAGGACCTGGCAGATAGACATGCTCCACATATTTTCAAAAGGATAGGAAACAGCACAACTCTTTTTCCTGACTTTCACCACGAGAACAAGGTTGTTTATGTTCCTGCTCTGCCTGTCCCAAATCGTCCAGAGAAGTTTGCTACTCCGGTTCATGCTTGACTCCTCTGATAGCTGAGAGCTCCTCTTAGCTCAGATAGCTCAAAGCTTCTCATTGCTCAGATTTTTTGGGTAAACTTTCCATTATGGAGTGTGTTTACGCATACCCCTTATGGTTTTCAGTCTCATACCTTTGTGGAGTTCTTATCGGACATGCATGGATGAGGTGGAGAGCTTTGATGATTTATCTTAGAAATTCACAATGTGTACAAGAAACATTCTACGATGCTTTAGACAATGTGTTCTTCAATACTACCCATGACAACATGTTTCACGAAGCAGTGGAATCAGCTGGAGACAATCACATATTCTACGAGTTATGCCAGACAAAACACATTGCAACCACACTGTGTAATCTGAAAAGGTGTTTTTGGTGGTAGCACAATGTTATTTCATTTCATCTGTCTAGATTTCAAAATGTTTTCTCACAGTCGCCTCTCATCTGTGTTATTGTCTGCATGGAAAACACCGATTGTTGCACTTTGCGGAGAGCTGTACTGCTAGGCAGACTAACTTTCTGTGATACACACTCTCTTTAGTGACTCTTGGTGTTCTTTACTCCAGTCGTCTCCAAGGCAAAAATCAGTTTTGAAATGGTATTTCACAAAAAACAGGAGAGGAAGGACAGTGAAATTGATGTGAAATTGCTGCGTCTTCCTTCTCCCCCGGTGTGGCTGATGATTGATTTGTTATCTTCAGCTTAGTTGATGTCAGATCGTGGTTCAATTTCTCTACCAAAACTATGAAAGCCTACGAAAGAGCAAGAAAGTGTTTTGAAGTTTGTAAAAGTGCAAATGAATTGTGTTTCAGATACATGAATTGTATTTGCTTCCAGTTTCTTAAGATTATCTTTCCACTCATTGAGATATACCTTGGACGGCTGACCTGCAAAACAAGTTAGAAGATGTGAGATGTGAGGGAAAGATGAACACGCTAAAATCTTTCAATTCAAGCAACTCACCAGAAGAAAATTGATTTTTTGTAGTGTTGGGAAATCCGTTCAAAGCTCTTACGAAACAGCATGCTGTTGCTGATAAGTGAATTGAAGTGGTCACGTCCATTTCCAAGCGCATCTTTCATCTCCTTAATCATTCGTGGATTGTCACTGCGGTAGCCATGAGAGGGTGCCTTGTTCGCTGGTTGGGTGGGCAGTGGTTTACCCATTCCTCCTGATTTGGTAGAAACTTCTTGCTCTTGACCGCTTTGGACTTATTTCATTTCTTTCGCCTGTGAATTGACCACATAGTCTCTCAAAACTGCCGCTGCTGCAGCAGCCTCACAACCTGAACCAGAACCATCTGTTTTCCCTTTGTTAGGAAGCAACGCTTCTTCCAGATTGAGTTCGGTTTGATAGTCAGGTACATACAAACCTGTTTCTTCTTTGGCACTCAACGGTTCATCTCCAAGGATTTCAATGTTATCTTCAAGGATTTCCCTTTGTAGTTCCTACAATGTTTGAAATTCAAACCTGCAGAGATGTTTATGCCATCTCCAAAGACAGCACACGAGCCTCCACGCTTGACTGTTACAACAGAGCTAAAAAGCTTGAAGTTTCTGTAAACCTCTCTCTCCCTTTCTCTTGTTGACCACACTGAACCACTTCTTCATAATCCTTAACCATCACTTGTTGGAAAATTTGGCTCTCGTTTCCTTTTTTGGGTTTGACAGACTACTGCAATAAGCACAACTTGCCAGAAAACGAGACAAGTCACTTGAATAGGCCTTCCACTTGTAGGATCAGAACAACATCAAACACTTTATGGACAGGGACAGATTCATCCAGTGCCTTTGCTACTTTTTATTGCACCAAATTTGTGTTGAATGGTATGCACCTTGTCCACAGGCTAGCTTGTTGGCTGGCTGGCTGGCTGGCTGCACGGACAGACAAGGAATGTACTGCTCTATGGAGTACGTCCCCTTGGTCTATTCTGAGATAGGCCAAGGATGCGCTGCCCGCAATGGGTGTGTCAGCTGGAGATCATCATAGGAAGCACACCTTTGTGGCCTAGTTGGGATAGACACCGAAGCTCATGGGTCAAGGGTTCAAACCCCGCGAGGGCCACAGTTTTCTTTGTGGCCCAAAATGGAACAAGAAGCTTCTAGGAAGCTTACTGGAGCCTGCTTTGAGGATGACACTTGGCGGTCTCAGGACGCACCAAGTAGGACTGTAGGTTGAGGTTGGCTCCTGTGGAGCCATAATGAGCAGAAGCATTAGCAAAGCTATGCACGTACAAAAGCACATACCCTGCATGCATCCATTTACAGTTCTTGCCTTTGAGACTCCTCACAGAGTGTCCAACCAAGGGTAGACACTAAAGACCTTCATGCGGACTTTGTCAGGTTGCAAACTGAATGAATGTAATGTGTGAATACCTCGTTTGAGGTTGATGTGTTATCTTGGTTGCAATACCAAGCGTGGTCATCGGCCTCCCACCTTGGGACCTGTTTCTAGACCTGTCCTATCCGGCATATTGAGAAAGGGTTATGGGCCCACACTTTTGGTTCTAAGGCACCCTTCCAAGACTGAGTCATGGTCTTGCAGGGCGCACAGGTACAACAGGGACACAACGACCGGACGGCCCCATCTGCTCCATTGGCTCCATCGTCTTCTTTAGGTAGGGTGCGTGCACGTGGTGGACTAGGGGACAAGGTATAGCTCTATCCATGTTGGAAAAGACCCTTGAGCCTGAACGGGATAAAGCTCTACTCCTTGAAAAGGTGGTATGACCCCGAGTCCATTTTCTCATGACGGCACCATCGTCTTAGGCGATTATCTGCATGAGGGGTATGCAGCGGAAGCAACTGCACCTTTAACAATGGTCGCAGTCAGCACCCTCATTAGCCTCGTCGGCCTCAATGAAACAGAGTAGCAGCAAATCAGGGAAGACGAGGAAGTGCCAAAAATGGCAGATTCTCAAGCATGCATTGAGGTGGGTATGTCCAATTTCACAGGGATAAGTTTTACCTTGTGGAAACGGTATTTTGAGATTGTCAGGAACGTACATGACTACCTTGACATCCTAAAAGGGACTGAGACAGCACCCGCCAATGCAACTCTAGCTCTGCATACGGCTGACCTCACACCATGGACAAGAAAGAACAACATGGCTCTCTCCATACTTGTGACATCAATTAATGAGACTCAACACTCCCATCACAGGATGCATGTCGGCCGCCGAGGCCTATACAAAACTCTCACGAGTGCATCAATCAGATTCTCTTGTAAACCGACTCTTCATCTTCCAATGGTTGATGTCGATGAGGGTTAGATAAAGAGAATCAATACCCGTATTTGGGTAGTCGTTCGACAACGTGCTGCAAGAGGTCCAACAAATGGAATGGAAAATCGACTGCAAAATGCATGCCCATACCCTTCTGATGGCACTACCGAAAAGCTGGTGGTCCTTGATCACCGTACTTGGCGGTTGCAAGGAAGCAGATCTGACGTATGAGGTTGTCACCAAACACGTTCGGATCGAGTCCATGCGACGCAGTGGCGGGGAAGCAAACATTTCAGTCTATCCTTCTCGCTTCGGTGGACAAGGTGCAAGCTCTTGCTCCGGTCAAGGCAGCAGCAGAAGTGGTGGCGGTGGAGGGAAAGGCAATGGTGGTGGGAAGAGTTCCAAGAAGCCCGGCCACTGCTACAAATGTGGCAAGGCTGGGCACTGGGCTAGGGATTGCTGTAGTCCAAAGAAAGAAGGCGGGAACAAGGGTGGGAAGGAGAAGAAGGAGCTCACCAACATGATGGCTGAAGGGTTGCCCATGAAGGGGACAGTGCTCCTTAGGCCCAGGGCATTCGCCCTTGACTCGGGCACCAACTACCACTCCTCAAAAGAGAAGGGTGTATTTGTCTCCATGGCCAAATCTGGCATGCGCATCAAGTGTGCAATTGGCGACTTCGTCCAAACCATGGGTAAAGGGGATGAGGTGATCACGTTCAATGTGAACTTGGCCAAAAAAGAGGTCAATCTGCTAAAGATGGTGTACATGCCCTCCTTTGTAGTGAACCTTCTGTCCCTATCACAAATCAGCAACAACAACATGACCGTGGTGTTCACCAACAAGGAAGTCATGGCCCTAGAAAACAAGGACATCAAGATTTTGTACGCCAAAGACAACATCATGTCTCAAGTTCCAAGAGTCAACGACCGTTATGTGCTACAAGCCAAGGTCACCGAGGTGTCGGATGAGGGACTAGGATGTTCCATCGAGACAGTGGCACCGAAGCCAAAGGATGCACCGTGGGCAACCACTACGGCTGCCACATCAACCAAGGACATTGACGCTGAGCTGTGGCACCGGTGATTTGGCTACGTGGCCAACAACATGCTGTAGAAGATGCAGGAGCAAGAGGTGATCCACCAAATGGAAGGGTACACCGTGAAGCATGGAGAAGGGTGTACATTGTGTCAACCATGCCTCCAAGCGAAGGCAAAGAAGATGCCATTAGGGAGAGGAGGTGTGTTGGCCTGAGGGTGAGTGTGCACCCTGGAGGGTCCCTAGCAGTGGCTGGTTCACACAACCAACTGTTTTTGGAGAGACTGAACTCTTGATCAAGGCTCAAAAGCAGTGGTATTTTATAGCCACTGATCTAAGCTTTCCAGAACACCAAAGCATGCCAGATTTGAAGCTTCCTAGCAGATTCTATGGCTTCTAGAGTGTCTATTGGTAGGCTGTCCTTTTTCCCACCTAGGAAGGCATCCCTTCCCTCCTCTAGAAGCTTCTGCCCATTGCTAGATTCCTCAGCTTGATTCTAGTAGGAGGGAAGGTTTCCAAAAGACCAAGACACCTCTAGATGCCTTGTAGGACAAGTCACCCCTTCTAGAAGATGTGCCACCTTCCTGGACCCTCACCTGGCCTTCTAGAAGTTTAAAGAGGAACTCTAGAGGTTGAGCTAGCTTCCTAGCATCTGTTTTCCACGTCCCTTGAGGCAGGGCAGAATTTCATCTTGTGGGACTTGAACCCGGGCCCCTGCTTCTAGAGGTGGACACCATTAACCACTAAACCACTAAGGCTTGTCTTTTTGGTGTTAATTTTTGGAGTCACTCCTGCCATGGTGAGGAGCATCACTCCAACAATGTCCTCCTTGCGCGTCATCCATGGCAGTTGTCCATGCTCAGCCTGCAACTCAAGAGGCTTGGGAAAGCCCAAGCTCCATACAAGTAGCATCATGCCTGTCCTTGGATTGCGCCTTTGTCATGGCATCAGCAAGCATGTGCTTTGTGCCGCAGTGCACAAGCACCACATCACCCTTTGCAACGAGGTCTCATGCAAAGTGATGCCGGATCTCTATGTGATTGGTCCTCTGGTGTAGCACAGGGTTCTTGGTCAGGCTGATGGCACTCATGTTGTCAACATTGAGTGCCATTGGCTTATTTTGCGGCAGCCGAATCTCCTTGAGCAATCGCCACAGCCATAGTGCCTGCTTTGCGGCTTCCGTGAGTGCAATATACTCCGCCTCATTGCTAGATAGAGCCACAGTGTCCTGCTTCCGGCTTGCCCAAGACACCACTGTACCACCAAGCACAAAAACATAGCCTGATGTTGACTTGCGGTCATCAACGTCACCTGCCCAGTCAGCATCAGAGTAGCCAACCAACTTGAGGGAGTCTGTTCGGGCTCTCCCTCCAAACACAAGTTGCGAATGTGTCGTTGCCTTCAAGTAGCAGAGGATTCTCTTCACCGCTTGCCAATGTAGCGGCCCCGGATCAGCAACATAGCGGCTCACTTGTCCTTCAGCAAAGGCAAGGTCATGCCGCGTCGCCACCATGGCATACATTATGCTACCAACTACGGACTGGTACTCCAGCCATCTCCGCCTTCTCGTCCTCCGTGCTCGGGCCCATGCTCGAGCTCAGCTCACATGTCGTTGTCATAGGTGTGCCAATGGGGTTGCACTCCTCCATGTTGTAGCGGCGGAGCACCTCCTGCACATATTCTTCTTGACCCATCTCCAGTGTGCGTGCTTTGCGGTCCCTCTTGATGGCGATGCCCAGGTAGTACTCAAGCTCACCCATGTCTGTCATCTTGAACCGGCCGCCAAGCTGTTGCTTCAGGCTCTTGAGATCCCCCTCATCTGAAGACATAAGGATGAGGTTATCCACGTAGAGGACGAAAATTTGGTGGATTCCTGGCTGATTATGTACGTACATGCTGTGATCGGCCTCGTAGCGCTTGAAGCCAAGCTCACCCATGAAACTATCCATCTTGAGGTACCACATGAGTGAAGCTTGCTTCAGTCCATAGAGCACCTTGCGAAGCCGGCACACCTTCCCTTGCAGCGCATCCACCCCCTCCGGCACCTCCATGTAGACTTCCTTGTCCACGTCGCCATTGAGGAACACGGTTTTCACGTCCATTTGGTGGAGTTCGTAGTCGCGTGCCGCTGCCACCGAGAGGATAGTACGGATGGAGGCAAACTTGGCAACGGGTGCAAAGGTCTTATCGTAGTACTCCCCTTTTCTCTGGGCATACCCTTTTGCCACCAGCCGCGCCTTGTACCGCTCCACCTTCCCCTCCTTTGTGAGCTTCTTCCGGAAGATCCACTTGGAGCCGATGATTTTCTCGCCCTCCGGCCGGTCAACCAGCTCCCAAGTGCCGTTCTCCTCGTGGGAGGCAAGCTCAGATTTTATTGCTCCCTCACACTCCGCCCCATCCTTACGCTGCAGTGCCTCCTTTACAGATTGAGGCTCCTCTTGCGTGAAAAAGGCTTGTGCAAACCCAGTCCAAATGCCCTTGTCGACATCATACCTTTTTGTCCTTCTTCACACACGGCTGCTCGTGCGGGGCTCGAGAGGTGGTTGTTGTTGTTGCTGCCCCCTTTTGGTGCCATCCTCTCCAAGCGCCTGCTCCCCCTCTCTTGGAGAGACCTGCCTCCTTGTCTTTCCAACGGCTTTTCTCGTCGAACGTGACGTCGCGACTCCGCACAATCTGCTCCCTCTTTGAATCAAAGAGCCGGGACGCCTTGCTTCCGCTCTCATATCCAAGGAAAACACACCGGCAGGTACGCGGGTCCAGCTTGCTCCGTCCCTCACGTGCCTGGACCATTGCATGTGCAACACAACCAAACGTGCATAGGTGACCCACCGCTGGCTTCCTCCCGCTCCACACCTCTTATGGCGTTTTCCACATCTTACTCTCCTTGTCCTTCAACGGCTTGGTCGGCATGAGATTCATGATGTACGCTGCTGTCCTTGCCGCCTCCGCCCAATACCGTTGTGTAAGGCCGGCGTCGCTCAACATGGATCGCATCATGTTAAGGATTGTGCGATTCGCTCTCTCTGCGATGCCATTCTGTTGTGGGGAGTGTGAAGTTCTTTTCTCCCACTCAATCCCCTTGCTCTTCATCCACCCAAGGCACCCCGCACTCCAGAACGCCTCCACCTTCAACTCTGTTTACCGCTCCACATCCGCCACAAACTCCTGCATGCACGCAAGGACCTCACTCTTCCGCTTCATTGGGTAGATGTAGAGTTTCCGGCTGTGGTCATCAATGAATATGAGGAAGTAGCGAGCTCCGTCGATAGAGCTCTCAAGCGGTCCACACACATCTGTGTGCACCACGGCCAGTTTTGCCGATGCACGCGTCTCCTTGGCAACAAACGGCTGCCGACTTGATTTGCCAATGATGCATGGCTCACACACGGACTCCTTGGTTCCATCAAGGCCGCTAATTTGGAGACCCCGCACCACTTCCCTCTTAGCCATCTCCTTCACTGTTGATGGAGAAATGTGGCAGATTCGGTGGTGCCATAGGTCCAGGTCTCCTCCATCCTTCGTTGCAAGATTGGCAGCGTTGGACCCCACCCGGATGCTAAGGATCTTTGCGTGTAGCAGGTACAAGTTGTCCTCCCTCTTGGCACGCGCAATCACCTCAAGTCCCTTGTCGGTAAGTCGCCTGACGAAGAGCAGGTTTTGTTGGAATGATGCTCCTCACCATGGCAGGAGTGACTCCAAAAAGGAACACCAAAAAGACAAGCCTTAGCGGCTTAGTGGTTAATGGTGTCCGCCTTTAGAGGCAGGGGCCCGGGTTCAAGTCCCACAAGAGGAATTTCTGTCCTGCCTCAAGGGAGGTGGAAAATAGATGCCAGGAAGCTTGCTCAACCTCTAGAGGTCCTCTTCCAGTTTCTAGAAGGCTAGGTGAGGGTCAAGGAAGGTGGCACACCTTCTAGAAGGGGTGACTTGTCCTACAAGGCATCTAGAGGTGTCTTGGTCTTGTGGACACCTTCCCTCCTACAAGAAGCAAGCTGAGGAATCTAGGAAGGGGCAGAAGCTTCTAGAGGAGGGAAGGGATGCCTTCTTGGGTGGGAAAAGGACAGCCTACCAAGGAGCACTCTAGAAGTCATAGAATTTGCTAGGAAGCTCCAAATATGGTATAATTTGGTGTTCTGGAAAGCTTAGATCAGTGGCTATAAAATGCCACTGCTTGTGAGCCTTGAAGGAGTGTTCATTCCCCTTCAATTCAGGCCAAAACTGTTGCCTCAATCTCTGACTAGTTTTCGGCCATCCTTGGAACCAGTTGCCTCCACAGTTTCAGTCTCTCCAAAAACAGTTGGTGGTTTGAACCAGCCATTGCTAGGGACCCTCCTGGGTGCACACTCACCCTCAGGCCAACAAAGGGTTATGGGCCCACGCCTCTAAGGGGATCAAAGCCAGCTTGATTTCACGCTCCCAACAGCAAGACATGGCAACTAGCGAGCAAGAGAGCAGCCGCGCTGTCCTTAAGTTTGATGGGACAGGCTTTGCCTTGTGGAGGTGGCGGTTTGAGGTCTTCCTCGACGACAAGGGACTGCTTGAGCTCGTAAAAGGTGATGAGACAACTCCGCCGGAGACTGCAACGGCTGAGGTGAAGGAGGCATACAAGAAGCACAACAAAAAGGCATTGGCGCTCCTTGTGTCCGCGTTATGCCCACAACTTGGGCACATCCAAGGATGCACCCTGGCCGCGGACGCATGGTCAAAAATCTGCTCCATCTACCAGTCAAGCAACCTTGCCAATCAGCTCTTCATCTTCAAATGGCTCGTCACCCTCCGAGCCAACGAAGGCGACAACATCATGGACATCATGCAGCAGATTGAGTCCCTCGCAGTGGAGTGCGTGGCCACGGGTTGGGAGGTCGACTCTCAGTTGCAAGCTATGATCCTCCTTCTGGCCTTGCCAGACAGTTGGAGTCCCATGATCACAGTCATTGGTGGCTGGCCTTCCGACGAGCTGAAGTACCCGAAGGTTGCTAAGTACGTGTGAAATGAGTGGATGCAATGTGGTTGTCGAGAGAGTGCAGCGGCATCAAATTCAGCTTACACAGTTCATCCTCAAAGTGTAGGCCAAGGCGACAAGTGGAAGGGTGCCAAACAAAGCACTAAGAAGGGTGACAAGAAGGGGGAGTGCTTCAACTACGGCAAGGAGGGCCACTACACGCGCAACTGTCCCAAGAAGAAAACAAATCCGTCGCAGCGGGGCGGGAAGAAAGATGAGCATGCCCTTATGGCGTATAACTCCACCAACTTGAAGGATCCGGGAGTTGCCGTCATCGACTCCGGATCAGGCCGCCACACGCAATGCAACAGGGCGGCATTTGTCACCTACGGCGCCTCGGAGAGACGCATGACGGTGGCCAATGGAAAAACAGAGGTGGCCGCCGGTGAGGGTAACTTCCGCATTGAGTCAGTTGTGGATGGCAAACTTGTCACGAGCACAATCTACGATGTGCTGCATATGCCCAACTTTGGGGCAAACTTGCTCTCTGTCAGCCGCCTTACCAACAAGGGACTTGAGGTGCTCTTCACAAAGAAGGAGGCCGTCATCCACAAAGAGGGCAAAGGTGAGGTGATTGCGCGTGCCAAGAGGGAGGACGACTTGTACCTGCTACGCGCGAAGATCCTCAGCAGCCGGGTGGGGTCCAACGCCACCAATCTTGCAACGAAGGATGGAGGAGACCTGAACCTATGGCACCGCCGACTCTGCCACATTTCTCCATCGACCGTGAAGGAGATGGCTAAGAGGGAAGTGGTGCGCAGTCTCCAAATCAGCGGCCTTGATGGAACCAAGGAGACCGTGTGTGAGCCACGCATCATTGGCAAATCAACTCGGCAGCCGTTTGTCGCCAAGGGGACGCGTGCATCGGCAAAATTGGCCGTGGAACACATAGATGTGTGTGGACCGCTTGAGAGCTCCATCGGCGGAGCTCGCTACTTCCTCACCTTCATCGATGACCACAGCCAGAAACTCTACCTCTACCCAATGAAGCGGAAGAATGAGGTCCTTGCGTGCATGCAAGAGTTTGTGGCTCATGTGGAGCGGCAAACAGAGTTGAAGGTGAAGGCGTTCCAGAGTGACAATGGCGGTGAATATGCGGGGTGCCTTGGGTGGATGAAGAGCAAGGGGATTGAGTGGCAGAAAACAACTCCACACTCCCCACAACAGAATGGCGTCGCAGAGAGAGCGAATCGCACAATCCTTAACATGGTGCGATCCATGTTGAGCGACGCCGGCCTTACACAATGGTATTGGGCGGAGGCGGCAAGGACAGCAGCGTACATCATGAATCTCATGCCGACCAAGCCGCTGAAGGACAAGGAGAGCAATGCGTGGAAGACGCCACAAGAGGTGTGGAGCGGGAGGAAGCCGACGGTGGGTCACCTCCGCACGTTTGGTTGTATTGCACATGCAATGGTGCAGGCACGTAAGGGATGGAGCAAGCTGGACCCACGTACCCGCCGGTGTATTTTCCTTGGATATTAGAGTGGAAGCAAGGTGCACCGTCTCTTTGACCCAAGGAGGCAGCAGATTGTGCGGAGTCAGGATGTCACGTTCGACGAGAAAAGCCGTTGGACAGACAAGGAGGCAGGTCTCTCCAAGAGGGGGGAGTGGATGCCACTCCTTGAGGGGGAGACGCCGGAGGACGTGAATGAGGGTGACATCCTCGCATCACCACCAACCGGAGAGTATCGCTTGAGGGATGGGCGAGCGGCAGACTTTATTCCGGCCAGTTTGGATGAGGAATCCAAAGCACCGGAGATGGACGTGGAGGCGGGGAGTCGACCGATGTCTCCAAGGTCTCCAAGAGAGGGGGAGCAGGCGCTTAGAGAGGATGGCGCCGAAAGGGGACAGCAACAACAACAACAACCGCCTCAAGAGCCCCGTACGAGCAGCCGTGTGCAAAGAAGGACAAAACGATATGATGCCGACAAGGGCATTTGGACTGGATTCGCGCAAGAGGAGCCTCAAGGAGGCACTACACAAGAAGGATGGGGCTGAGTGGGAGGGAGCAATAAAATGTAAGCTCGCCTCCCATGAGGAGAAAGTCTCCTCAGTTATAGGTTGAGCATGGACGACTGCCATGGGTGATGCGCAAGGGGGAGATTGTTGGAATGATGCTCCTCACCATGGCAGGAGTGACTCCAAAAATTAACACCAAAAAGACAAGCCTTAGCGGCTTAGTGGTTAATGGTTTCCACCTCTAGAGGCAGGGGCCCAGGTTCAAGTCACACAAGATGAATTTCTGTCCTGCCTCAAGGGAGGTGGAAAATAGATGCCAGGAAGCTTGCTCAACCTCTAGAGGTCCTCTTTAAGTTTCTAGAAGGCCATGTGAGGGTCCAGGAAGGTGGCACACCTTCTAGAAGGGGTGACTTGTCCTACAAGGCATCTAGAGGTGTCTTGGTCTTCTGGACACCTTCCCTCCTACTAGAAGCAAGCTGAGGAATCTAGGAAGGGGCAGAAGCTTCTAGAGGAGGGAAGGGATGCCTTCCTAGGTGGGAAAAGGACAGCCTACCAAGGAGCACTCTAGAAGCCATAGAATTTGCTAGGAAGCTCCAAATCTAGCATGTTTTGGTGTTCTGGAAAGCTTAGATCAGTGGTTATAAAATTCCACTGCTTGTGAGCCTTGAAAGAGTGTTCATTCCCCTTCAATTGAGGCCAAAACTGTTGCCTCAATCTCTGACTAGTTTTCGGCCATCCTTGGAACCAGTTGCCTCCACAATTTCAGTCTCTCCAAAAACAGTTGGTGGTATGAACCAGCCATTGCTAGGAACCCTCCTGGGTGCACACTCACCCTCAGGCCAACAGGTTTGCCCCAAAGTTGGGCATATGCAGCACATCGTAGATTGTGTTCGTGACAGGTTTGCCATCCACAATTGACTCAATGCAGACGTTACCCTCACCGACGGCCACCTCTGTTTTTCCATTGGCCATTGTCATGCGTCCCTCCAAGGCGCCGTAGGTGATAAATGCCGCCCTGTTGCATTGCGTGTGGCGGCCTGATCCGGAGTCAATGACAACAACTCCCGGATCCTTCAAGTTGGTGGAGTTGTACGCCATAAGGGGGTGCTCATCTTCCGTCCTGCCCCGCTGCGACCAATCTGTTTTCTTCTTGGGACAGTTGCACGCGTAGTGGCCCTCCTAGCCACAGTTGAAGCACTCCCCCTTTTTGTCACCCTTCTTGGTGCCTTGTTTGGCACCCTTCCACTTGTTGCCTCGGCCTCCACTTTGAGAATGAACCGTGTAAGCTGAACTTGATGTCGCTGCACTCTCTTGACCGCCACGTCGCATCCACTCATTGTGCACGTACTCAGCAACCTTCGGGTACTTCAGCTTGTCGGAAGGCCAGCCACCAAGGACTGCAATCGTGGGACACCAACTGTCCGGCAAGGCTAGAAGGCGGATCATAGCGTGCAACTGAGAGTGGACCTCCCAACCAGTGGCCACGCACTCCGCTGCGAGCGATTTAATCTGCTGCATGATCTCCATGATGTTGTCGCCTTCGTTGGCTCGGAGGGTGACGAGACATTTGAAGATGAAGAGCTGATTGGCAAGGTTTCTTGACTGGTAGATGGAGCAGAGTTTTGACCATGCGTTTGCGACCAGGGTGCATCCTTGGATGTGCCCAAGTTGTGGTGGGCATAACGCGGACACAAGGAGCGCCAACACCTTTTTTTTGCGCTTCTTGTATTCCTCCTTCACCTCAGCCGTTGCAGTCTCCAGTGGAGCAATCTCATCACCTTTTACGAGCTCAAGAAGTCCCTTGTCGTCGAGGAAGACCTCAAACTGCCACCTCCACAAGGCAAGGCCTGTCCCATCAAACTTAAGGAGAGCGCGGCTGCTCTCTTGCTCGCTTGTTGCCATTTCTTACTGTTGGAAGCATGAAATCAAGCTGGCTTTGATCCCCTTAGAGGCGTGGACCCATAACCCTTTGTTGGCCTGAGGGTGAGTGTGCACCCTGGAGGGTCCCTAGCAGTGGCTGGTTCACACCACCAACTGTTTTTGGAGAGACTGAAACTGTGGAGCCAATTGGTTCCAAGGATGGCAGAAAACCGGTCAGAGAGTGAGGCAATAGTTTTGGCCTCAATTGACTGGGAATGAACCCTTGATCAAGGCTCAAAAGAAGTGGCATTTCATAGCCACTGATTTAAGCTTTCCAGAACACCAAAGCATGCCAGATTTGAAGCTTCCTAGCAGATTCTATGGCTTCTAGAGTGTCTATTGGTAGGCTGTCCTTTTTCCCACCTAGGATGGCATCCCTTCCCTCCTCTAGAAGCTTCTGCCCCTTCCTAGATTCCTCAGCTTGCTTCTAGGAGGAGGGAAGATGTCCAGAAGACCAAGACACCTCTAGATGCCTTGTAGGACAAGTCACCCCTTCTAGAAGGTGTGCCACCTTCCTGGACCCTCACTTGGCCTTCTAGAAACTTAAAGAGGAACACTAGAGGTTGAGCTAGCTTCCTAGCATCTGTTTTCCACCTCCCTTGAGGCAGGGCAGAATTTCATCTTGTGGGACTTGAACCCGGGCCCCTGCCTCTAGAGGTGGACACCATTAACCACTAAGCCACTAAGGCTTGTCTTTTTGGTGTTAACTTTGGAGTCACTCCTGCCATGGTGAGGAGCATTGCTCCAACAATTTGAACGAGCGGAGAATGTCTTAGACCTAGTCCACACTCACGAGTGAGGACCCTACTACACAACGTCGAACTGGGTAAGCAAGTACTTCTTGATCTTCATCGACAACCACAGCCATAAGGTGTGTAAGTACTTCTTCAAAACAGAGGGAGAGGTCAAGGAGAAGCTCCTTGGGTTCATCGCCATGGTAGAGCACCAAAGGTCCAAGAAGGTGAAGATGCTCCAAAGTGACAACGGGGTTGAATACGAGCCATATAAGCATTGACTCAAGTATCATGGCATCCACCACAAGCAAACCACCCCTTACAACCCCTAAAAGGAACAACATGGTCGAGAGGATGAGGCACATCCTGCTCAGCATGGTTCAAAGCATGTTCTTTGATGCCAAGATTTCGTTGAAATGTTGCCCCTTCCTATGTCCAAGTGCGGTGCCGGGAGGCGCTGATGAGCCGCCAGAAAGAGGAAACTCCGCACCGGCGGATGTAGCAGCTTAAGAATTCCTTGAATCCTAAAATAGATGATTTCCCCTTAAACTTGACGAGTTGCTGAATCTTGTGAAAGTTGTTTCACTGGAATCGAACAAGGATCGAGGGAGATATGACCTTCCAAAGTTGGGGTGTACGCATCGGCTCTGGGAGCCGGCTACGACTCGAAATCCGATGGATAATCGTCCGGACCGAGTAACAAAAGCACCACTTGGAGATTTTGCTCCGGAAGGTCTACCAAGGCGTCCGGTGGATAATCCACCGGATCCTGTACTGCAGTTTGTTACTGAGGGACTTGGCCAAAATCCTGGCTCAGCGTCCAAAACTCAATAGTACGTTTTGTTACTCGGGGACTAGGTCAAAATTCTGACTGCAGGTCCGCTGACAGGTTTCAAACCTCGTCACACCCCATCTCCGAACTTGACCCAAAAGCGGGAAAGGTCCATGGAAATATGGCAGGGGATCCCTACACCACGTGCAATGGGATGTTTGCCTTGGGAAAGGCGCTTTGCACGTGAAGAAAGGCGCCACTGCGTGTGCGCGCCATGGAAACATTAGGCGTTTCTGTGGTGGTTGAGACCTGTGCTTCTGCAAGTGTAACTTGGGCTACGCTTGGCCGAATTACGCGCGGTTTGATGAGTTGGAAAGCTTATGACTACCCCTAATTTTCTTTAATCATGTTTATGTCAAGAAACAAGTACAAAATTACGTTGTTCCCTTCGCAAAAGTGACTGTCTCTAAAATCCTGCTCACATAGCATGAGGCAACAAAAAAGCTCATGCTTAGTCCCAGATTTGCCCAAAACAGAAGAAGTGAACCACCAAGAGACAATCAAAAAAACTTTGGGACCGCATCCCGTGGATTCCTTAACAAAGGGTTATGGGCCTAGAGGTTTGATCGTCTCCAACGTTCACTTCTTCTGCAGCGCACAGGATCGTCATTGTGGACGTCACCATGAAGTTATGAGAATCCACTGGAGTAGAAGCTGTTCAAATGGCGTAGAAAAAGACGCAGCCCACTCAGAAAAAATGTGGGCAGCCCGGGCCTCGGGCTCTGGAGGTGGTAGTTCAAGCTGCACCTCTTGTATAAGGGGTTGCTGGACGTCATGTTGTGAAAGGAGGTACTCGTAGAGGCGATGGCTATGGACGCGGAGAAGCAGGCTTTTGAAAAGAAGAACACGGAGGTGCTCTTGATCTTGGTGTCCAGGACAGCCGAGTCACAATGGGGCTACTTCCAAGGCTACAAGCTAGCAGCGGAAGCTTGGCAAAAGCTCTGCGCCATCCACCAATCCAAGTTGCTTGTGAAAAAAATCTTCCCAATGAAGCGGCTCCTCACGATCAAAATCGAGGAGGGAGATGATTTCATCTCCGCCATGTAGCAGATCGAGTTGCTGGCCTCGCAATGCAATGACGTGGGATGGAAGATCGAGACACACCTGTAGGCAATGGCCCTCCTCATGGCCTTACCTGATAGTTGGGGTCCACTCATAACCGTTCTTGGAGGATGGTAGGAGGACAAGCTCACCTATGGCATGGTCGCAGAGTACATCAGCAACGAGGCACAGCGACGGAGCTGCGCGGAGTCCTCGTCTTCCTCATTGGCCCTCGTCACCAAAACTCGTGGTGGTGGAAGCGGGGGCAGAGGAAGCGGCGGAAAGGGCGGCGGCAAGAAGGGTGATAAGAAAGGTGCATGCTGCAATTGTGGCAAGGAGGGCCATTGGGCCCGTGACATGGTGCGCGACCTCGTCATTGACGGTGTAGTAGACGCGGCAGCGGATGCAGTAGCACACAAAAAGTGCGAGCCTTGCATTTCGGGCAAGGCGAGGCGCAAGCCGTTCAATGAGAATGAGGGTCGTGCAAAGGACCTGCTGGAGGTCATGCACAGTGACGTGTGCGGACCATTCAAAATGCTGTCAAACAGCGGCTTGAGATACTTCGTCACCTTCATCGATGACTATAGCAGGAACTCTATGTGTACTTCATGAAGCGAAAAGGCGATGTCTTGGACTGGCTGAAGGAGTACGTCGCAGCGGTGGAGAGGGAGACTGGCCAGAAGGTCAAAGCGCTACGCAGCAATAATGGCGAAGAGTACGTGGGCTACATCGGGTGGATGAAGCAGTAGGGCATCGAGTGGGAACCCACTAAGCCATGCTTGCCACGGTCTAACGGAGTGGCGGAGCAGGCAAACCAGACGCTGCTAAACATGGTGCGGACCATGCTTGTGGATGCGGGGTTGCAGTGAGGGTTCTGGGAGGAGGCTATGCATACTGCGACCTACACCATCAACCTCACCCCAACAGCGGTGCTGAATGATAAGGGTAACTGGAAGACACCGCAGGAGATTTGGAGAGGGCGCAAGCCAAACGTTGTGCACCTGAAAGTGTTCAGGTGCAAAGCGCACGTGATGGTGCGGGCATCGCAGTGACGCAACAGCAAACTAGAACCACGGGCGAAGCCGTGCTTGTTCCTCGGCTACCAGAGCGCGCACAAGGCGTACCAGCTCTGGGACCTGCGCACGTAAGAAATCCTCCACAGCCATGATGTTGATTTTGACAAGCAACAGAGCTTGAGCTGCAGCAGCAATGACATGAGCGTCGGGAACACTCCAAAACAGGGGGAGTGGTTCTAGCTCCTTGACTATGACGAGGAGACGGCAGACGTGGAGGTCGATGATGTGGCGTCAGAGCGTGGTGGTGCAGCAGGTGCAGCAGGCGACGCAGAGGACTCTGACAACGATGCAGCTGGGCTAGGAATCCGGCGGAAAGATTCGTCAGATGAGGCACCGCGGGTGCCAAAGCGCGCACTCCCGACGCAGTTTGCGTCGGGCGTCTGATAAAAATCCTCCGGACGCGCCGCCCATCCGGTTCATGGTTCACCGGAGCGGGAGAGATCCTCGGGGAGCGTCCGGTTGATGATTCACCGGAGTGGGCAGAGTCGGAAGGATCGCAGCAAAGCGACGAGACGCCACCAAAGTTGCCACGCCGCAGCGGGAGGCAACGGAGAGCAGAGAAGCGTTTCGATGCAGGCACTAGTCGATGGATCAGCATGACGTGGTGCATGCTGGTTGCATTAACGGAGCCAACGTCCATGCAAGAGGCACATGTGCGGCCCAAGGGGAAGTAGTGGGATGCTACCATCAAGTTGGAGTTGGCGTCCATTGCTGAAAATGACACATGGGAGCTGGTTGAGAGGCCAAATGACGCCAAGGTCATCGGCTTCAGGTGGGTCTTCAAGACCAAGGTCACGAAAGAAGGTGTGGTAGAAAAGTACGAGGCACGGCTAGTGGCGAAGGTTTATGCACAGCGTAAGGGTGAGCACTACGATGAGACGTTTGCCCCCGTTGCCAAGTTCACATGAATCAGGGCGATCCTTGGAGTGGCAGCCGAGAAGGACATGGAGCGCCACCAAATGGATATAAAGACAACCTTCCTCAATGGCATCATCGACAAAGAAATCTACATGGAGGTGCCGGAGGGGGTGGAGGCGCCAGAGGGCAAGGTGTGCAAGTTATGGAAGTCCTTGTACGGGCTAAAAAAATTGCCCCAATGCTGGCACCAAAAGGTGGACAGCTTCATGGCACAACTCGGCTTCGAGCACTGTGAGGCGGATCGCAGCGTGTACGTGCGGCGCAATAAGAAGCTCCATCAGATCGTCGCACTCTACGTGGATGATCTGATCTTGTGCTCCTCATACCTGCCAAGCCTACAACAGCTGAAAGAGTAGCTGAGCAGCAGGTTCTAGATGTTGAACATGGTGGAGCTGGAGTTCTACCTCTGGATGAGCATTACGCGGAACCGGAGGGGGCTGTTAAAAGTGCCCCTGCCATGGATGCCGTTTGCCATTTTCCTGGTTCGACCACTAGGGAGTGGTTGGATGTCTAATCTGATTGCAGATTTGGACTCCTTGAATTTTACCGTGCAGTTTCGAGCTTTCAGTTGCTCGATTTGGTTGAGAATTTAGAAAGTTAGCCCCATCCGAAGTTAGGGTGGTAGGTGGGTGGAATCTGGGTTCCGTCATTGGTGACGGATTAATTCCACCACCAGTGATCCAAGTTCGACTTCAATATGCTCCAAGAGCACATGGGTCATGAACAAAAGGGATGTGGATGGTCTTCTGGACCAGGGCGAGCCTCCCCCCACGTTGGGATGACAGGAAGGGCGCTTCGACAGGCCATCGTCAAAGCGCCTCCCGTCAATCCCGTTTGTGGGTATGGTGGGCGGCTCGGCTCCACCATGGCCTACTCTAACGGCCGTAGCAGGGGCTCTACTGCTCCGTTTTGGGCGTGCTTGGATGCGTTGGAAAGCTTAGATCACAGGCTATAAGAATCTGATATAATCTCACCATAACCATCGATGATTCCCAGCCTTTCTTAGTTTCTGCAACTTGTGTTCTGCCTGAATTCTGCTCACTTGGTGTTGTGGCAACCCAAAGCACACACCTCCCTTGGAAGTCTCTTTGCACTAAGCAGCCGTGGACACTTTGGCAGTTCAGGGCACGCCAGGACAGCATTCCTGACAGGGGCGCACGCTTGAGCTGGGGCAGGCCAAATACGTGGCCGAGGTGCTGAAGCGGTACGGCATGGAGGACTGCAAACCAGTGTGCAGTCTTGTCTCCACGACCTATGAACTGAGTGCGGCAATGGCGNGTTGTGGCGACCCAAAGCACACACCTCCCTTGGAAGTCTCTTTGCACTAAGCAGCCGTGGACACTTTGGCAGTTCAGGGCACGCCAGGACAGCATTCCTGACAGGGGCGCACGCTTGAGCTGGGGCAGGCCAAATACGTGGCCGAGGTGCTGAAGCGGTACGGCATGGAGGACTGCAAACCAGTGTGCAGTCCTGTCTCCACGACCTATGAACTGAGTGCGGCAATGGCGCCACAAAAAAAAGAAGAACGGGAGGATATGGCAGGGGTGCCCTACCAATTGGCGGTGGGCAGCCTCATGTACGCCATGGTGGCGACCCGACCGGACCTAGCCTACGCGGTGGGCCAAGTGAGCAAATACGTGGCTGATCGAGGGCCACTACACTGGCAAGCGGTCAAGCGCATCTTCCGCTACCTGCAGGCGACGCGGCACACGCGCCTGAGGTTCGAAGGCAAAAGGCGGGTGGACCCTTTGCATCTGGTCTGCTACACGGATGCAGACTACACTAGGGATGTGGACAGGCGGAAGTCCACATCCGGCTACGTGTTCTTCCTCGCTCGTGTACCGGTCTCGCAGTGCAGCAGGAAGCAGGACTGCGTTGCTACCTCCATTGTGGAAGCTGAGAACATTGTGCTAGCCGAGGTGGTCAAGGAGATGGTGTGGCTCTGCAAGTTGCTGGGGGAGCTGAGCGTGCCGCAGCAGGAGCCAACGGTGGTGCAAGAGGACAACACCAGCTCCATCTCGCTGACCAACAATCCGACGCAGCACAGGAGGACAAAGCACATTGACGTGCGTTACCACTAGGCATGGTACATGGTCAAGAAGGGGCAGGTGGTTCTGGAGTACTGCAACACGCACAACATGCTTGCGGATTGCTTGACCAAAGCGCAACCCGCGGACCAGCACGCGAAGAGCGTGGCCGGGCTTGGGATGACCAGGTATGATGGGCTGGAGGGCGCAGTGGAAGATGGGTGAGAGAAGGCTTAAGCAGCGGGCATGGCAGGTGCAAGGGGGAGAATGTTGAAAAGTTGCCCCTTTGCATGCCCAAGTGCGGCGTTGGGAGGCGCTGACGAGCCGCCAGAAAGAGAAAAATCCACGCCGGCGGACGTAGCTGCTTGAGCATTGATTCGATCCTGAAATTGATGATTACCCCTTAAATTTGGCAAGTTAATGAATCCGGTGAAAGTTGTTTCACTGGAGTCGGACAAGTATCGAGGGAGACATGGCCTTCCAAAGTTGGGGTGTACGCAGCGGCTCTTGGAGCCGGCTGCGACTCGAAATCCGGTGGATAATCGACCGGGCCGAGTAACAAAAGTACCGTCTGGAGATTTTTCTCCGGAAGGTCTGCCGAGGAGTCCGGTGGATAATCCACCAGATCCTATATTGCAGTTTGTTACTGAGGGACTCGACCAAAATTCTGGCTCAGCATCCGAAACTCAGTAGTACATTTTGTTACTGGAGGACTTGGTCAAAATTCTGACTGCAGGTCCGCGAACAGGTTTCAAACCTTGTCACACCCCATCACCAAAATTGACCCAAAAGTGGGGAAGGTGCGTGGAAACAGTGCAGGGGACCCTTACACCACGTGTAATGGGATCTTTGCCTTGGGAAAGGCGCTTCGTACGTGAAGAAAGCCGCCACGGCGTGTGGGTGAGACTTGTTCTTTGGCAAGCATAACTTGGGCTACACTTGGCCCACTTTCGCGTGGTTTGATGCATTAGAAAGCTTATGAATAGCCCTATAAATGTTTGTCATGTCCATGTTAAAAGACAAGTGCAAAATTGCGTTGTTCCCTTCGCAAAAGTGACTTTCTCTAAATTCCTGCTCACATAGCGTGAGGCGACCAGAAAGCTCACGCTTAGTCACAGATTCGCCCAAAACATAAGAAGTGAACCAACAAAAGACAATCAGGCAAACTTGGGGACCGCATCCCGTGGATTCCCTGACAGATCTCACCTTGCCTTTGGGCTCAAGCAGCAGCAGCGGCCTGCTGCCTCTTAAACCTCACACCAACAAACAACTTGCGGAGTTGTGGAAAGGAGAAGGACAAACAGTGGCTTGCTACCTCTTAAACCTCAAACCAGCAACCTACTTGTGGAGGCGTGGAAAGGAGCAGGAAAAATAGCTAAACATCCCATAGGAAGCATGGTGGGGAAAGAAACCCAATGCCTCTCATCTGAAGGTGTTCGGGTCAATCGCATGGGTGAAGATACAGTCGGGAGAAGGTGGAGGCAAGCTCAACGCACGTTCTAAGAAGTACGCCATGGCTGGGTACAACATGTCACACAAAGCCTATCGACTCTGGGACCAGGCAGCAGGCAAGCTCGTGAGGAGCCGCGATGTTGATTTTGATTAATGCACCCTTGGAAAGGGAGAGCTGCTGGATCTGATCCTCACTCCAAAGGCAGGAGAGTGGATAGTGTTGCTTGAGTCCAGAGACCAACCATTCAAAAACTGGCTTTCTTTTCCAGCAAGTGGTGGGAATGGGAGAGCAGCTGTGCATGATGATGTAGCATCTTGCATGAACGCAGATACTAAGGTGTCCTGGGCTTCCGAGCTTGACTTGGAGTCCAACAACTCTTCCGACGACGATGACGACATACCATCACTTATGGTAGCACCAGCAGTAGAGCAGGAAGGCGCACCAGCACCACGGTGTAGTTTGCGATCAAAGATTGCACCTTTGCGGTATGAAGAGGATTGGACTAGCCTTAGCTGGTCCTGCATGGCTCAAGGAGAGCCATCCACAATGGTGCAGGCAATGAACGGCTCGGATGCGGCCAAGTGGAAGAAGGCAGTGGACTGCGAGCTTGCGTCCATCGAAGAGAATGGCACCCAAAAAGGTCCACGTGGTGGGATCCAACTCGGTCCTCCGAGTGGAGAGAAAGCAAGACGGCCGCATCAGAGAATTCAAGGTGAGGGTAGTGGCTAAGGGGTTTTCTCAATGCCCGGGCTCCGAGTGCGATGAGACGTTCGCGCCCGTTGTGTCCTTTGCCTCCATCCGCTTTCTCCTCGCCATTGCAGCCGCAAAGAACCTAGAGATACACCAGATGGATGTCACGACAGCTTTCCTTTACGGCAAACTTGACAAGGAAGTACTGATGGAGGTGCTCAAAGGAGTCAAAGCTTCTAAGGATGTGGTGCAAAGAGATGAACAGTTTCATGACCAGTCTCTCCTTCGTGCATTTCTAGAATGACACGAGCATGTACGTGCCCGATGATGGGAGAGGGTTGATGCAAGTTGCACTGTATGTGGATGATTTGATCATCAGCTCATCTTTGGTCGAGCTGTTGGATTAGCGGAAGTCTGACCTCAGCAAAAGCTTCAAGATGAAGGACATGGGTCCTCTTGAGTACTACCTCGAGATCACCATCCACCGCAACCGAGCAATAGGAACCATCGAACTCGAGCAGACCAAATACATCGGTGAGGTAATGAACTGCTTTCACATGGAAGACTGTAAATCTGTTGGCACCCTAATGACAACAGATAAGAAGCTGAAGGCCTCCATGTCACCAAGCAACAAAGAAGAACGAAGGGAGATTTAAGACATCCCCTACCAGTCCATCATGGATAGCATCATGTACGCCATGGTAGGGGCTTGTCCCAGCATCTCCTATGCTGTCGAAAAAGTGACCAGGTTCGTAGCCAACCCAGGGCCACAACATTGGCAGGCAGTCAAGTGTATCTTGCGCTATCTGTAGAAGACGCATCACATGTGCCTCGTCCTTGGAGGCCAAGAAGGTATGGAACCCCTCTTCCTTAAGTGCTTCACCGGTGCTGACTGGGGAGGAAATCTTGACAGCTGGAAATCCACCTCTAGATACATGTGCATCTTGAATAGCGCTGTTGTCTCATGGGCTAGCAGGAAGCAAGATTTTGTTTCCTTGTCCACGGCTGGGGCATAGTTGCTCTTTTTAAGTTGTGCAAGGAGACTCAGTGGCTGCGTAGCTTGCTTGAAAAAATGACAGTGCCACAAAAAGATGCCACAATTGTACACGTGGACAACATGAGTGCCATCTTGATGGCTGAAGATGAGGTCATCTCCCAGCAAATGAAGCACATCGACACATGTAACCACTACTCACGTAAACTGGTCATGAAGAATGTGGTGGACTTGCAGCACTGTGGAACCAAGAGCATGCTTGCTGACTACATGACCAAGCCACTAGAGAGCAATTTGCACTATGCAGGCATTCATGGCTTTGGCATGTGGAGTGCGGCAGAGGAAGGGTGAGCCCCAAGGCATTAATGGAGCATAGTGAATGACATATGGACAGAGGTGCAAGGGAGAGGTTTGTTGAATGGTATGCACCTTTTCCACTAGCTAGCTGGGTGGCTGGCTGGCTGCTCTACGGAGTTCGTCCCCTTGAGATAGGCCAAGAATGCACTGCCAGTAATGGGTATGTCCCCTGGAGATCATCATAGGAAACACACCTTTATGGCCTAGTTGGGATAGGCACTGGAGCTCATGGGTCGCGGGTTTAAACGTTGGGACGGTTGCAGTATTGTTTGTGGCCTAAAATATGACAGGAAGCTGTTGGAAAAGTGGCATAATTCGTGCCCATACTCATCATGAGACATGCAACAGTGGAACGGGGCATAGTTTCTGCCTCAACTTGAAGCAGGCTCTTTGCACTGCAGTCACAGATAGCAAGCGGCACAACTTGCTTGACCACAAACAATATTGTAGAACTGCTAATGGTCAAGGATCGAGTGAGATCGGTGGATCTTGCTCAACCCTTGGTTGACAGGATTGAAGACTTTAGCTGAAAGATCAAAGAGCAGAGGGTCATCCTGAGGACCACGATTACTAATCCGCCGTTGATGGCTCGAGAATGTAAGCGTGAGCTCCTTTCGAGCATCAAGCAGTAGATCAACGGCAAAAAGATGATTGCTGCGGATTTCAACGATCTTGTCTGTGTATCGTACCGAGGGAGCTGGGCATCCATCAACCACGGTCTGCCATTGGCTGGGAGTCATTGTGCTGCATCCGGATGACCATGTGACTAAGGTATCAAAAGACACAGGTCACCGGACTATCTGACACTTGTATTTTCCTGCTGGTAGCTATTGTAGCTACATAAACAGCTGTAGGTTTGTATTTCCTAGTGCTTCTTCTGTACTTCATCATTTCAAGCAAGAGTTGTACCATGTGAAATCTCTTGAGACGAACAGTGTGTTTGTGCTCTCAGTTGATTTTATCAGAGCATGTGTGTAAGTGTATCTTAAGCACAAGTGACTGTGCATGTATGAAGTGACAAGTGCAACTGCGGGTGTTGTACCTAACGAGATCAAGGGCCACATGATTCAAGAAGGAAGTTGAAAGGTACTAGAAGATTCTCGAGGTTCTAGTTTCAACAAAAGCTTCTAGGAAGCTTACTAGAGCCTGCCTTAAAGATGATACTTGGCGGTCTCAGGTTGCGCCAAGTAGGACTGTAGATTGAGGTTGGCTCCTATGGATCCACTGCAAGAAAAAGCATTAGAAAAGCTTTGCAAGTATAAAAGAATGTACCCTGCATGCATCCAGTTCTTGCCTTTGGGACTCCTCACAGAGTGTCCAACCAAGGGTAGACACTAAAGACCTTCATGCGGACTTTGTGAGGTTGCAACTGAACGAACCTAAAGTGTGGATCCCTCGTTTGAGGGTGATATGTTATCTTGGTTTCGATACCAAGAGTGGTCTGCGGCCTCCCATGTCAGGACCCATTTTCTATACCGTTGCTATCCGGCGCATTGACAAGTCGTCCCCAGACCTTCTTGGTCCTCTTCCAGAGACCTCTTCTCTGGTCTTACCTTTTTGGGTTTTCCCTTGTTGTCTCTTTCCTTTCTCGGCTTCTTCGGCTTAGTCTCACCAACATGCGGAAGTGGCTGCACAAAAACGAACACTAAAGTTCCCCCACTACATGCAGCACAATATTGAAAAAAATCAATATTGATACGGAATTTAGACTGTGGCCAAATTCTCTCAACGGGCCTTTTTTCACCCTGGTAAGAAGTGTACACCGGTCGCTATGCCTCTATCCTCCCAGGAATGTTCATCAGAAATTCATGAATTTTTGCATCTCTGTAGAAAACTTTCTTCATCCGCTGTTGCTGCATAAACTTCTCCAGATGAAGAGTGACTTTCTTCTTCAGGTTTTTTGTCACTAGATCTGACTCTCAGATGATTGTGAGAGCAGTTCACGCTTGCATGTGTGAGGAAACTTCTGAAACAACAACTTGTTAAGGCACTGGAAGGAATTTGTCACAGAATTTGTCTTAAGAAATCCAAGTACTCCAGCTATGATGAACTATTGCTAGTGGCCAATAACAAAAATCCTCTTCTTCTGCTCCTTCAAACATTCTACTTCTTTGACAGTGATGTCTTCCAAGTCTGTCGCCTCCCCAAATCTTCCATTGTGAGAGATGCCTATGCAAACAATAAACAAAAGTGTTGGATGTACGTCTACTGACCTTGTTTGTTACCAAAGAAGTTGAGTGGTTTTAGCTGTTCATCCAAGTTGGCACTAAGAGTTTTGGCAGACGCCGTGCAATTCCCCGCTTCTACACGAGAAGTTGTGGAAGCAGTATCATCCTGAATTTGAGCTGGAGCAATGGTCATAGTTGTTCTCTCATCTGTTTATGCATGAGCTGCAGAATGCGCTCCATTCTCTACTAGAGTAGGATTCCAAAGGTCCGAGCTTGGAAATCCCTGTTGTCCACCAATCGCACAAAAATGTCACTTTTCTCTTTTGGATCAAACTCCATTCATGCCATTACATCACTATTGTTGTCTACAACGCAAACTACTGGGGAGAATGAGCTCAACTGGTTGCGCGTCATGACAGGTTAACGAGATGAGGTGCATCATGCTTGGCACCGTAGCAAGACCAGAGAGGAGAGGTGTGGCGTGAGATGCAGGACAGGCTTCTTCGTTCATTGGTCATTGGTCGTCACTCAACGAGTGCAAGGGCCCTAATGCACACGGCACTTTACTCAGTTGTGAACCGTTGAAGTGACAAATACCCGCAACCAGTGAAACAAAAAAAGTTGAAAACTAACAGAAAAAAAGCGATGTAGATGGGTTCAGTGATGTCTGTTGCCTGATGAAAGTGTACAAAGAGCCACAATTCACTAAACTCATTGCTTCAGAGTGATCCATGGGTTAACAAGGAGCAACAACTGTTTGTATACCAAGCACAGGCTACGTTGTACTCTCCGTTCAATGTACAAAAAGCATCGGATTATTATGAATGTTGATTGTCTGTCTGTTTGTGTAAGAAACACGAACCAACTGCAAGCCTCACTCATCATTAACACAAACTGACAACTCTTCCTGGAATATCACACGTTAAAGTGATTATTCAATTGTACACGGTTGCAGAAGTTCATCCGAATCTTACGGACACATGTATTTACATATTGCAAACCTTTTATACTAAACCATGCTTGATTTTGATTCCATAACTGAACCACTGTGTTGGTGATGTTTGATGCAGTCCTTCAAATCAACATTCTCCCTGGAATTGGCACGTCAACCGATGTCAGTGGTTCGAGACTACGTGGTTGATGGAATGGACTTGAAGGATCAACCTCGTCAAGTTAACTTGGTTGCTCAATCTGACGCAGTTCAAGCCCCGGTGGTTGGGATTAACACGACACCTGGAACGGCCTTCATGGTTTGACTCATCGTGGTGGTTGAGATAAAAACAAAGGCTCAACCTGTAGAATTCTACGGGGTTGCCGTGGTTTGCGAGTCAGTTTTTTTTTATACAACAATATTGTTCTTTAACGGGCGCAAAGCATACCAGCTACACACCCCAATACACTCAGGGGGTTTGCAGGAGGGGGGGGGGGGGAGGGACTCCACAACAGCCCACCCCTCTCCCCAAAGTCTTCACGACGATACACTCCCCAAAATCAAGGTGAGGGGGATAGTGTCGTCATGGATACTATCGACGTGGAATTGAAAAGAGTTGGGTCAATGTCGCATATGTCCTGATCAAAACATTGAGTAAGTTCATCGGCGATTTTTTCCAAGAAACAAAGTCACCGCTTGAGGATAGATACACCTAGCAAGAGGTGGAGCAAGGGAAACCAAGTAGGATGCAAGGAGAATTGGGCAAGAACACCATGAAAGCTAGTGTGTAGAGTTTTGAGTGAATAAATGCACAAGTGAAATAGTCAGAGAGGACAGAGGTGTTACGGGAGCGGGCGAGGGCGAGAGGCAGCGAGCGAGCGAACGGCGAGCTCGCTCAAGCTCGCTGCCCTCGTAGGTTTTGAACAGTCACCATTCGACCACTAAATTATCCAAGCCCCTGCTTGAGGGAGCACCCGGTGGGCACCACATGAAACCACCACACACAATCAAATTGTATGCAACCTCAAGGTGCTTGTGCAGTTCCCTGCCGACTGAGCCAAGGAACTCTCTGTCATGAAGCCGTCACACCACCACTTGAGCTATGGCGTCAGCGCCGATGTCCCTCCAGCATCAGTTACTTGCGTCAGTGCGGTGGGTGTGCAGCGAGGCCAGAGGTCACAATGTGTCTGTGGTACATGAACCAACACTCCCCCATGACCCACAGCCGACGCACACAACACAAACTGACAGGCAAACACGGGTGTCACAAGGCATGACATACGACTGTACAAACAACGGGTACAACCATTCACCCATGATCACCACATGGACACAACAACCCAACAGCATGCACAGCTGCCTTGAAAACATTTCTGCTGAGTGCCTTCGTGAGGAAGTCAGCTCTCTGCTGTTGTGTGTCAACCACGACAATCTGGACATCACCTGCAGCAATGCGCTCACGCACAAAGTGATGCTCAACATTGATGTGTTTCGTGCGAGTGTGATGCATGCCATCGTGCTCGGCAATGGCCTTAGTGCCCTAGTTGTCACAACGCAACGTGATGCAGTAAATGGGGACGCAAAGTTGCTGAAGCAAGCGACACAGCCACACAATCTTGAAGGTGCCTGCACCCAGTGCAACATACTCAGCCTCACTGGAGCTACGGGCCACGCAACCCTGCTTACCACCCTTCCATGACACGGCGGTCCCTCCAACGAGGAAGATGTAACATGTACAACTGCAAGCGTCGGTGTCATGTGCCCAATCGCTCTTTGTGTATCCATCCACGACAACTGATGGCTGTGCCCGATAGCACAGTCCGGTGCAAACAGCGAAAAGAGCATGCCTGACAACACGTAGTGGAGCCTCCATGTGTCGTGCTTGAGGAGTCTGTGAGAACTGAGCAAGGAAGTTCACGAAGAAGGTGACATCTGCCCTGGTGGTCGTGGCCAGATACATGAGTGACCCAATGACGCAAAGGTAATCTGTCACGTTGACTGCCTCCCCCAGCTTAGACACATCCAGTGTCTTCAACAGCCTTTGCCCAGCTGGGGTCATGGGTGTCGATGTTATGGGAGTGGACTCAAGCAGGGAGGTGAAGGGCTCCCCCACGCTACAAACATACGCAGCTTCGTGACATGAAGCGTGCGACGAGAACGGTCGCGTTCAAGCTCCATGCCCAAGAAGACACGGGCTGGGCCCAAGTCTTTCATCTTGTACGTTAACTACAAAAGCGTCTTCACAGACGTGACAACAGCTTGGCTGGGCGACGCTATGAGCTGATCATCCACGTAGATGAGGATGGCCACGAAGGGAACAGAGGGTGGAGTGACAAACAGAGAGGGATCCAGCGTACTATGTCGGTAGCCTCCCTTTTCAAGAGTGGTGGTGATTTCTTGCTTCCAGTACCAAGGCAACTACTTCAGGCCATAGAGGGCCTTTTGCAATTGTTAGACTCGGTCAGTGCCAACAGAGAAGCCAGGTGGCTGGACCATGTGAATCTCCTCATCCAACTGTCCTTGGACGAACACATTGTTCACATCCATCTGCTCCAGCTCCCAGTCGTGGTGGGCCACAAGACTCAACAGTGCTCTAGCTGTGGTGTATTGCCTGAATGGTGCAAACGTCTCATCAAATTCGACGCCTGGGACATGGGAAAACCCCTTAGCCGTGAGGCGCAACTTGTACTTGTCGAGTGCACCATTGGACTTGTACATATGCCAAAAGACCCAACGAGCATCGATGGCTTTGCGCCCAAGTGGCAGATCGACAAGCTCATACATTGCATGATCATCAAGAGCGTTGAGCTCAGCACGCATTGCAGCCTCCCACTGCTGTGCGTCGGAGGCTGCACGTGCTTGACGCACCGTGGTCGGCTCAGGGGGCAAGACAGTGGTGGCTGACGTGGCATAACACTTGGCAACGCTATTCAAGACAGCAGCTTCCAAGGCTCGCTCGTGGTCCGAGCAGAGGAGTGCGTAGCCAAGGGTGGAACTAGGGTGGATGACCCCAGGAGCCAATTCCAGTGCGTCCATGCAGGTCGGGTGAATAGGGGAGTGTGCCGTCTGAGACAAAGGAGGGCGTGCTGAGGTAGTGGAAGTGCTAGAATGGTTTGGGAGCGCACGGAGATGCCCCCCCGGACGAAGGGTGAGATAGGAGTAGTACAAGTGGTGGCGTGCGGAGACGGGTCAGACACCCAAACAGGAGAGGCCACGGGTGAAGTGGAAACCGGAGGTGTGACCGGGCTGGACAACACAACGGGAGGCGCGGCAGACTGGGGAGAGTCGGCGACCAGAGAGGACGGTACATCGGAGGAACTGGATGAAGACGATATGTCGGGAGGAAGAGGACACAGAGAAGGTAGGGACAGGCCCGGACGACGAGGACTATAACAAGGGTGAGAGTTGCGGTGCGGAAACAGGAACTACCGAGCGGTAGGACCGACATCCCCCCTCAACTGAGAGAGGGGCAGGAGGGAGGAGTCAGGGGACAGGCGACTGAGATCCCGAACGAAGATTGACTCAAAAAACAAAGTATCGCTTGACTTAACGACACGTTGGCAGACAGGGTCCCAGAAACGCCACGCTTTGGACACCACGAGAAAGGGGCACAGACAACCGCGAGGGGACGGCTTCCCATCACGGAGATCCTTAGGCAGCCAAACAGAAGCCATACTACCCCAGACCCGAGCCAGAAGAAGGTCGGCTCGATGACCATGCCAACGCTCAAATGGGGTGATAGTACGGGGAAGGGGGCCATGGGGAACACGGTTCCATACCCACGTCATGCAGCACATAGCTTTGAAGGCAAAGAGGGGCTGCAGACTAGACTCAGACAGGAGCGTGCGGACACCGTCGGCAAGCGTGCGGTTCCAATGCTCAGAGACACCGTTCTGTTGAGGTGTGTACGGAGCTGATGTCTCAAGACACACTCCACGAGACTCGAGGAGACGAGCGGTGGGACCAAGAAATTTGCCGCCACAGTCGCTGCAGAAGATGCGAAGTGACCGTTGGGCATGCTCAGCCTGAATAAGCCATGACTCAATGACAGAACAAACATCGCTCTTCTAACGGAGCGCGAACACCCAACGAAAGCAAGAAAAGTTGTTAGTAAGACATAAGACGTAGCAACCCACGTCACCAAGGAGATCATGAGGTAGAGGCCCCATGACATCCCCATGAACACAATCAAGGGGATGGGTTGAGTAAGACTCAGAAGGAGAGAAGGGAGAGCGATGCATCTTCCCTTGCGCACAGTCAAGACAATCAGCAGGGCAAGGGGCAGGGCAGCTAGAGGGCGAGAGGCTAAGAGCATGCTTGCGACCAAGCATGTTATGAATGGCATCAGTGTGGACATGACCAAGGCGATGATGTAAGAGACGGACGAGGTCAAGAGCAAGAGAGGGTGCAACGTGAGCAAGGACGATGCTCACGGCAGGAGCGGAGGGGGCGTGCAAAGGAACACGATAGAGTATGCCTTACTTTACGCTATGAAGAACAATTCACTGGGAGGAACGAAGAGAGACTGTGCCAAAACCACGGCCAGTAGTGAAGTCCATTCCTTGATCATCTAGGGATGGCACAGACAACAGGCTGAGCTCCAACGAAGGCACATACAAAACGTCAGGCAGGTACAGAGCACCACTGGGTCCAACAAAGCGCACGACGCCCACACCCTGAACCGACAGCAACTGACCAGACCCAGTACGAACAAAGCAGACAGAATCGACAGAACCTAATGAGACGAACGAGGAACACACGGGCGTCATGTGGTGGGTCACCCCGGAGTCAAGGACCCAGAGGCCACTAGACACACGCACAGGGGGCAACACACTAGACGTGGCGACAGTGCTAAGGGAGGACGGAAACAAGGTATTAAGGGAGAGACAACGAGGAAGGAAGTCTGACTGCCAACGCTCAATCCACAGAACAGACTCACACAAGGCACCCAAAACGTGACCAGAAGGATCCCCAGAAAGGACACCGTCCGTCTGACACACAGGACCTCCGGCTAGCGATGCAACACCCTCACCTCCCTGATCGCGAAGGCGGAGAAGCTAAAGGAGGGACTGCTCAAGGTGGTGCTCCAGATCACCGCGATCACCATCCACAGACGCCAGCGGAGCTGCTGTAGATGCGCCGGAGGAAGGCAGGAACCTCAGTGGAGCAGTGTAGGGAGAAGACGGGGGACTACGCAGGGGCCCCATAAGGAGGCGGCCAGCCCCAGGGTTAGGGGCTGTTGAATATGTTTGCCCCTTGTTCAGTCTTGTACGGCGGATCAAGAACGCTCTGCCCCTTGTGGAGGTATGACCCCTGGATTTGTTGTAGGGTGACTCAACTATGCTCTGTCTCATGTGAGATATGACCTGTGAGTAGACCATGTAGGTGAGTGGTTAACTTGGCCATTTTGTTGATTTGGCCAAGTGAGAGGTCATGAGTTCGATCCTGGCTCCATGCACATCTTGGTTATTATGGAAGCTTCCAAGAAAGAAATTCCGTAGCTTCTGGGAAGCAACACGGCTGATCAGTCACCTTGGCACAAGGATGCTTATGTGTGAAGCCCACAACGCAAGTGTCTTGGTGATGTGGCAGGGTCAATCCACTTCTCAGGAATGTGCTTTTGAGTTCTGAGATTGGACAGACAGCTATGAAAGGACTTGTCTTGCATGCTGATCAATTAACCCTTGCTTGATGCTCTCTTGCGTATTGACAACTTGAGATCTTCTTGAGATGTAATGCTAAGGGGTTAGTACTCTTGAAGGTGAAGTGTATGCCTGATTAAGTTTGGGGTGCACGATACATACCTCCAAAGGAAGAAGGTGTAAAAACCTTTGTGAGCTTACTCAGTAGCTAGCAAAGGGTTATGGGCCCACTCCTCACGTTAGAGAAGTTTCACGCACGTAACCGCCAAAGTCACAAGCAATGAGATCGCCTTTGCTCTCACCCAACCTCTCTGTTTGCAGGTCAATCATCAGCCGGAGGGGAATGCAACACATCTGCACCTTTCTACCTTGGGAGCTGACATCAGTCTACATCAGCCTACATCAGCCTACATCTGCTTGCATCTGCCAATGTGAATAGGGCAAGCAGTTGCCTCTTCTCACCAACAACCTACAACGGCCTCAAACACATCAGGAACAAGTCCATCAGCTGTAGCAATTGTAGGTGTAGGGATGGCAGGAACAGGGGAACCAGGGAATCATTCTCCCATCCTCAAGTTTGATGGAGAGGGGTTTGCGCTCTCAAAGTGGCAGCTTGAGATCATCATGGATGACAGAGACTTGCTAGGATATTTCAACGGAAGTATTCCAGCACCAAAGGAGGAGGGTGCTGACCTTGTGGCATGGGTCAAGCTCAACAAGAAGGTTCTTGCCGTTCTTGTGTCCTCCATACAACCCTCAGTCCTCTCACACATCAGCAGTTGTACAGTGGCAGCCGCGGCATACGTCAAACTGGGCAAGGTGTTTCATTCCTCCTCACTTGCTAATAGTCTCTTCATTCTACAGAACCTCATCAGTATGAGGCTTGGTGAAGGGGAGGATGTCTCCGCTTTTATGCAGAAGTTTGAGACGCTCTTGCAACAAGCCAACGACATGGGGTGGGACCTGAAATCCGATATGCAGGCCATGATTTTTCTGATGACGCTGCCGGAGAGCTGGGGTCCCATGATCACAGTGATTGGAGGGTGGACTGAAGAGCAAGTATCCTACACCACCGTCTCAGAGTATGTGCGGAATGAAGCCATGCGTCGTAGCAGTAGTGAAGCAAACATGGCTGCCTTTGCCTCACAAAGCAGCGGTACCTTCCGCAATACCTCCTCCTCTGGATACAAGGGAAACAACGGCACTGGCAATAGTGGAAGGGGTCTAAAGCGTCAAGAAAACTGCCATAACTGTGGTAAGGCTGGACACTGGACTCGGGAGTGCCGGGCACCCAAGAAGGAGGGAGGAGACAAGGATGAATGGTGGGAAGGATCCCACAAGCTTAATGGCCGAGTGTGCCTCCAAAAAAGGCAGGGCGATACTCAGGCCAAGAGCTTACGACCTTGACTCGGGCACAAACGAGCACACCACTTATGAGAAGAGAGACTTCATCTCTCTTGCTCCATGCAACAAAAACTTCAGAGTCGCCAACGGCAAGGTTGAGGCAGCTGAGGGGATTGGTGACAAGCTGGTCACAGTGGGTGTCAACGGTGCGGACTCCGACCTCAAGCTAGAGGGGGTAGTCTACTTGCCCTCCTTCATAGCCAACCTGCTCTCCGTCTCTAAGATAACTGTCCATGGCATGACAGTTGTTTTTACAGAGAAGGAAGAAGTGATAGTCCCTACCAAGGACGTCAATATCTCCTACCCTGCCAAGAAGGTTGTTGCACAGGTCCCTCGTGTTGATGGACTCTACGTCTTGCAGACCAAGATGACAACATCAACGGCTGAATCTTCGGCTGGGAGTAATGATGAGGAGAGCAGCAATGCAGATTCTGATGACAAAGGACATGTTGGAGCAGCAGAAGCAGTGGCAACGGAAGATTCGGCAACAAAACTGGAAGCAAATGCAGCAACCGGGGCTGTTCATTGTAGCCAGTGTACATCGTTCGAGAACCTGTGGCACAGGCCCGTTGGGCACGTGGCTCATCGCACATTGGTACTCATGGATAAGCAAGAGCAAGTGCGTGGGATGGAGCTAGGCGATGAGACGGAGGGAGCTGGGATCTTGTGTGAGCAATGCCTTCAAGGCAAGGCCAAGAAAAAACCTTTCAAGCGTAATGGTACGCATGCTCTCGCACCCCTTGACCTCATCCACTCTGATGTGTTTGGTCCCTTTTGCATACCGTCCAATGGAGGCAGCAGATGTTTTCTCACCTGCATCGATGACAACAGCCGCAAGGTCTGGATGTTCTTTCTCTAAAAGAAAAGTGAGGTGAAGGAGAATCAGTAAGCCTTTGTCCCTATGGTTGAGCGACATAGTGGAAGGAAGGTGAAGGCATTCAGGATGGACAATGGGGGGGAGTATGAAGCCTGTAGGGAGTGGCTCAAGACACAAGGTATTGAACACCAGAAAACTACTCCTTACTCACCTCAAAGCAACGGCGTAGCAGAGAGGATGAATCAGACCCTCTTGGCATGACAAGGTGCATGCTCTTTGACGCCAAGCTGCCTCCTAGGTTCTGGGCTGAAGCACCACGCACGGCAACGAATCTTGTGAACCTCACACCTGTAGCAGCTCTGCGAAGGAGAGGCAAGAAGAAGCAGACACAGCAGCTGAAGACACCTCAAGAAGCATGGTCGGGCAGGAAGCCGGACGCCTCCCATCTCAAGGTGTTTGGTTGCACCGGCTTTGCCAACGTCTAGGCGGGTGAGGGTACTGGAAAGCTCGATGCAAGAGCACGAAAGTGTATTTTCATCGGATATGACACCGCCCACAGAGCTTATAGACTGTGGGACCTAGGAGCTAAGAAGTTCATCCGCAGCAAAGACGTGGATTTCCACGAAATTTCAGTGAGTAAGGGAGAGCTTCTTGAACTTGAGAACAGTCCAAAACAGGGAGAGTGGCTCACTCTTCTTGAGGAGGGAGACGAAGCACCAGCACAATAGCATGGGCTGGGTACTACAACAGGGAGAGAAGCTGATGAAGATGACTCGGAGGATTCAGCCTCTGAGTCTGACATATCTGATCCTCCAGACCATGAGGAGGATACCTCTCCCCCCATCGATAAGAAAACAGACCTCCAGCCTCCACATCAACAGCAACAGCTAGCAGGTCCAAGGAGCAGTTCACGTTTGAAAGTTCCTCGGCAGCATTACGACGCAGATAGAGGTGAATGGACAGGCTTCAACTATTCGTTCTTGGTTCAAGAGGAGCCAACGTCTATCGCAGAGGCACTCGCGCAGCCTGACAAAGCTGAGTGGGATGAAGCAATTCGCAGTGAAATTACTTCCATAGAGGAGAATGGGACATGGGTGCTGGTGGACAGACCTGCCGGCGCTCATGTTGTGGGGTCAAAGTGCGGGCTAAAAAAAAAAAGGAAACATGATGGTAACATAGACAAGAACAAGGCACGGGTGGTAGCAAAAGGGTTCTCTCAACGGCTTGGCGCAAAGTACGATGAGACTTTTGCTCCCGTTGTGACGTTCGCCTCCATCCAATCAATGCTCGCCATTGCTGCTGCCGAGAACATGGAGGTCCACCAGATGGATGTCAAGACAGCCTTCCTTTATGGCAAACTTGACAAGGAGGTGCTGATGGAGGTTCCAGAGGGGGTTGATGCTCCCAAGGGCAAGGTGTGCAGGTTGGTGAAGGCGCTCTATGGGCTAAAACAAGCACCAAGACTTTGGTACCAGGAGATGGATGCATTCATGGCCAAGGAGTCCTTCATGCACTGCGACAATGACCCTAGCATGTACGTGCATGAGAGCGACAAAGGGACTATGTTGGTCGCCTTGTACGTTGATGACCTGATTCTATGCTCTTCTTCAACACAGCTGCTAGACGATCTCAAGGGGCAGCTGAGTAACAGGTTCAAGATGAAGGACATGGGTCCTCTTAACTTCTACCTTGGCATTGCCATCAAGCATGACAGAGCCGCACGTACCATCAGCCTGAACCAGACAAAGTACATCGACTCCATCCTCAAACGATACGACATGGCAGGTTGCAAGCCTGCCAGCACACCCATGAGCTCAGAGTTCAAGCTCTCCACCTCCATGTCCCCATCCAACGAAGCGGAGAAAACTGACATGCTGGGCATCCCATATCAGTCCGCAGTGGGCAGTCTGATGTATGCCATGGTCGCCACCCGGCCAGATATAGCCCATGCTGTTGGGCAGGTGAGCCGGTTTGTGGCCAATCCTGGTCCACTACACTTGCAGGCTATGAAGCACATCATGCGCTACCTTAAGGGGACGCGGCATGTGGGACTCCAGTTTGGAGGCATCGCTGGATCCGCATCACTCCCTCTCATGTGCTACACCGACGCTGACTGGGGAGGCAACATCGACGACAGAAAATCCACCTCCGGCTTCGTGTGTATGCTAAATGGAGGTGCTGTCAGTTGGGCGAGTCGCAAGGCGGAGTGTGTCTCTCTGTCAACAGCTGAAGCTGAGTACATTGCATTGGCTGAGGTGTGTAAAGAGGTGTAGTGGCTTTGCAGCTTGCTCTCTGAGATGAAGGCACCACATGCAACGGCGAAAATCATCAAGATTGACAACATGAGCGCGATTGACATGTCCAAGAACCCAGTTCTGTCCAGGCGCACGAAGCACATCGAGATCCGCTACCACTATACTCAGGACTTTGTCTACAAGCAGACAATGGAGCTGGAGTATGTCGGCACCAAGCTGAACCGGGCTGACATGTGTCAGCCCGGTTCCGAGGGTGCAGAGGAGGAGCCGGAGGTGCGAGCCTAGTGGGCGCGCATGGCTCGGGCAAGGAGGAGGTTGTCCGGAGGAGCAGGGCAAGTACAAGCAGAGTGCTTAGTAGAGCCATAGTTCCAACACACAACTGCGTCCGGAACCCGCGAGGAAGCGGCAGCACCCTTGTCCTTGCCCTTGCCCTTGCCCTTCCCCTTGCCCTTGCCACGACCTTGGGAAGCGAGGGCAACGGCAGGAGAGGACGAGGGAGAGGCGGCGGAGGCAGGGGAAGATGCAGCAGAAGAGGAGAGTGCGGCTGCAGTGGTGAGCGCCGTAACACCTGTGATGGAAGAACAATAGAGGCGCTTGTTCCGAAGACTGGTCCACCAGGCAGCAAGGCACTCGGACGTAAAGTCCCAGAGAGCACCAACGCCAGGCGGCCACCTGGGCGGGACAGGCTGTGAGGCGAGGAGGTGCAGCTCATCGGCTTTGACGTCGCGAAGGAGATCGGAAAGTTTAGGAATGAGGCCATTGACCATGGTCAGAATGGCAAAGAGCTGGCCAGGTGTTGCGTCGTCAAGCTCACGAAAGAGCTTGAGACCGTGAGCCCAATAGGCATTAGCGGTCTCATCAGCACGCTTCAGGAGCGTGTTGAATTGAACTGTAAGCGCGCTCTGAGCGGCTTGGCCAGTGATTGTGGTACGACGACGCAGGATGGCGTATGTGCCGATGGGGTCAGCAGGGTACTGGGCAGCAGGGTTAGCAATGTAGGTGCCAACATCATCAATCAACGATTCAGGGGCAGCGACGATGAGAGCATGGAAAGCACGGGCAGACTCAGCAGCAAGTGGTGTAAAAAGAGCAACAGCGGGGGAGTAGTACTCCCACAACTACTCTCCTTGAGCCCAAACGCTGAAACGCACCTCCCAGGAGGAGAAGACAAGCCCAGAGGCAAGTGCCGGGGGCTGAGAAAAGAAGTCATGTTGGCGAGGCGCAGGAAGAGTTGTAGAATTAGTGGTGTTGCTAGCAGTGGCAGTGCTAGAAGAAGAAGAGATGCATGCAGAAAGAGTGGGGTTGGTTGCGGCAGATGCAGTGGGGAGGCGACGCAGCACTATGGCGACGACCTCATCAGCAAAAGTGGCGCAATTGTCCTCACCGAGCTTGAGACGGTCCTCAGCCTCCTGCTGAGCCTCGCGAGCGAGGGTCAGCTGGCACTGAAGAGTCGCTATGACTGATTTGTCGTCACTAGGCATGGTGACGACGGAGGGGCCCTGCCAAAAAAATTCAGCAGAGTTTCCCCTACCCCAGTGGGCGTGGGAAAACTGGGAGTGCCTTAGGCACGTTGGTTGTGCTGTAGAACGACCCGACCCAAGTCACACAACCAAGCCACAACAGAGAAGAGAGACAACATGCAGGCAGGAGAGAGAGAGATACCAAAAGCCCTCACGAGGGGCGAGGTGGGCTACGCAAAAAGGCGAGGAGGGGTGTGACAATGGAAGCAGTTGCAGCGGACAGAATAGAGAGGAGGGATGCAGCTGGCACCACCAGGGCCAAAACGCCTGTGGTGAAGGCAGCACCCACAGTACATAGGACTGCTGCTATAGAGATGGCCGTTGCTGCAAGGATGGTGATGTGGGAGGGTGCAGATGCGGCAGATGCAACGGCAACGGCTGTGGAGTTGCGGATGGCTGAAGTTGTTGTAGACACAGCAGAGGCTCCAGAAGCTATCGAGGAAGCCAGGACAACTACGGCTACGGCTAACTACGTCCTAATATCTGCCGTTGCCGCACCTATGGGTCCAGCTACTATTGCAACCTCAGTGTATGACTCCGTAGCACGTCCCGCACACGTTGAGGCAAGGGCGCGTGCTGCGTAGGCTGCTGCGGCAAATGTGGCGGCAGCTGCAGCGGCGGCGTCTATCACGGCGCAAGTGGCTCGGGTGAGCTTATGTGCAAGCTGTACTGTGTCGCAACGCACAGCGGAGTACAAAGATAGGGGAGCGTTTCTATGCAGCGGCTCGACCCCCCAGAGGAAGCAGGGTGAGTGGGGCTTACCGGGCTTTGTGGTGCAGCCCACGACAAAGATGGGGCGTCCTCGGCCGCGTGCACGTCGTTTCTCTGGCGACTGGACTGGTGCGCCGGCCGCTCCACGTAATGCTCAACAGGAGATGCGGCACATGGCAGCTCTGAGGAAGCCAGCTTGGCACCTTGCACCACTGCAGTGGTGCAAGCGCGGCGGTGGTGGATGCTGCTGCTGCTGTTGTGCTCAAGAGAGGCACGACTTCCACCGACCCCACTACGCGACAGCGGCTGATCTTTTGCTTGCGGCTACCAATGCTAGCTGCAGCCGCAGGCGATGCAACTACTGCCGCGATGTAGATGGCAATGCTGCCGGTCAGCAATGAGGCTTGCTACTGTGAAAGCTCTGGCCGTGGGGTATGGTCGTAGCAATGGCCGCTGTTGCAAATACTACAGCACTTGGAAGTACTGCTGCAGCACCGTCTTTGCCGCTGCTCTGCCCTGCTGCTGCAGCCGCTGCTACTGCTGCTGTTGTTGTTGCTGCTGCTGCTCCTGTTGTTGTTGCTAACTACTGCTACTGCTGCTCCTGCTACTGCTGCTGCTACTGCCACTGCTGCTCCTGCTGCTGCTGCTGCTACTACTCCTGCTCCTGCTACTGCTGCCGTTGCTGCTGATACTCTTGTTGCTGCTCCTGCTGCTACTGTTGCTGCTTTCATTGCTGCTGCTACTACTGCTCCCGACGCTCCTGTTCCTGCAACTGGCACTGCACTTGCTGATGCTCTAGCTAGGGACAAAGACGTGAGGGGAGCCGCCGCTGCAGTCTCTTCTGTCGTTGCTCCTTGTGCTGTGATCGGAGTGGCTGCGGCTTCAGACGCCGTTGCCGGCGTGGCGATGGCTGCTGGTGCCGCAATTGCAGCTGCCTGGCGGTTGGCGCAGCAGATTGGTACCCACCAGTGCCAATGCGGGCGTGACGTGAGCCAACCCCGCTCCTGTGAGTGTTGCGGCTGCTTTGCCTGTCGCAATTACAGCAGCTGGGGTTGCCTCAGCTGCTGCTGTAGCACTTGACCTCAGTGCTGTGGTTGCCGCTGCCGATCTGGCCACGGCTGCAGCTGCTATTGACAAAGTAGCTGCTGCGGCTGCCCGTACGTGATCAGCAGCGCGTAGAGACAGCAGTCCGAGCTCGGCCCTAACTGTGGCTGTGGCTAGAACTGCCAAAGGCAAGCTAGAGTGCCTGCGGAAGCGTAGATGACGGCAGGAGAGGTGCCGCCAAGGATCGGGAAGGTGAGCCAAGAGGAGGCTCCCTCTCTCCCTCACTCCGCTCTGATACCAGAGGATAGAGTCACCTAGCAAGAGGTGGAGCGAGGGAAACCGAGTAGGATGCAAGGAGCTTTGAGCTAGAACACCATGAAAGCTAGTGTCTAGAGTTTTGAGGGAAGAAATGTGCAAGTGAAAGAGTCAGAGAGGATCGAGGTGTTACGGGAGTGGGCGAGGGGGAGAGGCAGTGAGCGAGCGAACGGCGAGCTCACTCAAGCTCGCTGCCCTCGTGGGTTGTGAACTGTCGCCACTCGACCACTAAGTTATCCAAGCCCCTGCCTAGTCCTGTTTGAGGGAGCACCCGGTGGGCACCACATAAAACCACCACACACAATCAAATTGTATGCAACCTCAAGGTGCTTGTGCAATTCCTTGCCGACTGAGCCAAGGAACTGTCTGTCGTGAAGCCGTCATGCCACCACTTGAGCTATGGTCTCAGCGCTGATGTCCCTCCAGCATCAGTCACCTGCGTCAGTCCGGTGGGTGTGCAGCAAGGCCAGAGGTCACAACGTGTCTGTGGTACATAATCCAACACCACTGATGCCTGTGAAAGAATGAGACGAAGAATACAACAGGAAAATCTATCCACATGAATATAATAGGGCATTAATCGGCAACTGTAAAGATAATGCGTACATTATGAGGTTCTTCGTACATATCAAGCTTTTCAAAATCAAAATGTTTAGAATCATTTTCAAACTTAAAACCAATTTTTTCACAAATGAACTAATGGTCTTACATGTATAATCAAGTAAGTAAACTTCCAAGAAGTAAAGATACAACACGTGTTCAGTACATACGCACGGTAGTGTATTGAAATGGCATGATTAACCATAACTTTGTGGCTCCACCAAGAGATCCAAAACCACCCTGAATCAGATCCTCTTCGGTAGAAAGCATCTCCCTCTTCACCCCTTGAAACTCTGGCAGTATTGATGTGGCTACCTTTGGCAGCTCCACTGCACTGCCGAGTCCCATCCGTGATAGTCTATTTGCAACCTAGTCCTGCTTCTGCTGCACCCAGCCATATGTGATCCTGTCGAAGCAGCTGGTGACTACATGCGCGTCTTTGCTCCGTCAACAAAGGTACTCCTCTCTGATGCACCATCTGTGGCATATCTGGCTAACCACCAACAGGGAGCCCTCAATGACCACCAAACGCCGGACCTCCATGTCCCGGGCTACTCTCAGGCCCAAATGCAACGCTGTATACTCTGTGTTGTTGGTAGTGGGGCCCGGGAGGAACTGCCAGGAAAATAGTAATGAGAGCCCCACCGGACTGTATAGCACTGCCTGGGCCTCGCCATGCTGCAACCCACTCGTCTCTGCTGCTCCATCAAAGAAGAGCCAGTGAGGCTCATACCCAGGAAGGGGAGGATGGGGAAATGTGGAAGGTTTTAGGAGGATGTGGCCAGGGGGGTGGGGGGAAGGGGAGGGTAGCGGAGGCGGAGGAAGGAAAGAGGAGGAGGGGGATGCAAATGAAGAAGGGGTTTACATTAGGCTTATGGACCGATCCATCATCCGCAGGGTTATTGAAGGGAAATGTGCTCATGCTTAGACTGGGATGTGTCATTTGGTGCTGATGCATCCTCATGTCAATGTTTGGGGCAGAGATCAACTTGAGATTTGCATGTCTTGAGCAGGAAGTATGTGCACAAAAGAGAGCATGTTCGCCCATGCAAGCAGTTCAATGTCACAGAACCCTTAACCGTTGCACTGCTAGCCAAGAATACAGTGGGACAGCAACATGTGTAAGAATTCACCTCGCTATCATAATCCCAGGTGCTATTCCATGACTGTGCCATGCTTGTTTTCTACACTTAAGAGGTGACCACTGTGCGCTGATGTCCAAGTGGGGGGGTGGGGAGGGGGGGGAGGGGGGGGGGGGGGGGGGAGGGGGGGGGGGGGGGGGGAGGGGGGGGGGGGGGGGGGAGGGTATGCCCTCAAGAATACATAAGAAGGTTCTTCATCAATAACAGGCACAAGGCACGCACTAGAATGATAGGCACAAGTTATGCGGTCTCAATGACAGGAATCGAGGCACACAGCTAAGACGATGGGCACAAGGCACACCAAAGCTCCTTTGCTTCTATCAAGAAGTTGACAAGGGCTGCACAGCAATCACACTGCGCACAGAAAACCGCGTCCCACCGATCCACGTGAGGCTCCCGTATTGAAACTCCCTCGTGCTCGTGCGTGCTGTCAGCTGGACCGTGAATGAAGCTGATGCACCCTGCGCCAGCTGCAGCTTTGCCGGCACCACCACCACCTTGACCCCCGGTGGCGCCACCACGCGTGCTGTAAACACGGTGTTAGTCCCCGCCACATTCACAACACGGCGGGTCACGGTCACAGAACCTCTCAACCTGGCCACCCAAATGTACGGCTCATTCAGGTTGTAGCCAGCTGAGGCCTGTGGGGTGGTTGAGGGCGTCACTCCAGGTAGGAAACGTGCCGCGTTGGAGTCGATCCCCGCGAGAAAGCTGTAGTAGTCCACCTGCCCGGCGTCGTACACGAGTCCCGGATTCACCATTCCTGGGGGGTTCACGTGGCCTGCGCCGTAGTTGGTCGGGTTTGCAGGCGTGACACCGTTGCTTGTCTTTATCGGCTGGCCCGTATTGTCCACTTGTGATGCCGTTGTCATGATGACGGACTTGATCCGCGCGGGGGCCCATCCTGAGTGACGTTGCCGGAGCAGCGCAGCGAGCCCAGCGACCAGTGGCGCGGCCATAGACGTGCCTGAGGAGACGGCCAGTAGTGAATCAGGTGGCTGGCTGGGATCAACCAGCTTCCACGGCGCCAAGAGACTCACGCCGGGTGCCGTGATGTCTGGCTTCATTGTGTGTGGTGACGGCCCTTTAAAGAGGACCGTGTCATTGGCAGGGTCAACAATGGGCCCCATGGAGGATGAGCTATACATCATTGGGGCCGGGGGGTATGGCAGGATGGTTGCCCTGGGCCTGCAAAAGCAAGATGAGATGAATATTGTGCTGTCCACCCTGCAGTCTTGTGACATTGGATATCATTGAGGCCACATGGTGGGCCTGATGGGTCTTCAAGCAGATGAAGAGAAGCTACAGGCATTGTGGAGGAGCGTAGGTAGCACAGAGAGAGGGGGGAGGGGGGTGCAGGGTGTCGTCTGGGAGTAGCTGTTTCGTTCCTGGATGGTTGGCGTGAAGGCAGGTGAGCGGCAGGTGGGCATGGTGGAGACAGTGTATGGTGTATGGTGTACTGCACGTAGGAAGAATAGCTTGGTTGGAAAGAAAAAAAATCATTCTTTCACACAGCTACTCTGAACAAAATGAAATGGTCTGCCTCGGCTGGGACATGAGGAAATTCTGGAGGGTAGGAGGACACAGTGAGGGCAGAAGGTGAGCGATTGGGCAGGTAGCAAATGATTAAGGCAGGAGGGTGGGAGGGTGCTTGAAGACGGTTGAAGAGTGGGGAGTGAAGGGAGGGCAAGAGGAGATGGGGGGGGGGGGGGGGGGGGGGGGGGAGTGCAAAAATTCACCGGAGCAAGTAGTGTTTTCACAAGGGAGCGTTGCGCATCAAGATCAAGATCCAGATCCAGATCCGAGTCAAAATCTCAACTAAGGTAGGGAATAGACTGAGATCGAAAATCAGATCAAGGTTAAGATAGAGATAAAGATGGAAGTTGGGGTGAGCATGAAGATCGATGATGGCCAAGGCCAAGAGGAGGGAGGGTGGCACTGGGGTTTATATGCGGGGTGCAGCTGCCAAACCATAAACTCCGAACCCTCCGAACCCCCTAAACATCACGCCCTCAACCCTAATCCCTTTGCCTTGGAAACTGAAATCGAATTAAGCCCACTATCATCCTTGAAAAACATTATAACTCTTTTCTGATGGCGTGCACTGTGTGCAGGGATATTGAAGGAGCTTTCAGCTTCCACACGTCCATTAGTGTGCACACTAAACTTACATGCTGTCCACATGTGCATCCGCCAGGCACGCATGCACTGCACATTCTGCATCCTCCCACCAAGAATCGTCAAAGCCTAGAACAAAGTGGCATCACCCTGACCTTAGCACCAGCTGTTGCACCAGCAGCAGCATGCAATGAAATTGTGGTCGGGAAAGAAATGGAGGGCATTCCATTGGAAAGAAGTGGGAGGCGTTGTGCAAAGCACTGTCAAACCCACCCGGTTGATAACGTTCTCTCAAAGTAGCTCCGCACGATGGTCCCATACTCCAACGTCAGCAGCGTTCCTGGCACTGCGTACACCTCTGGCATGGGTTGTACCATATTTGCCTCCAGATTGGTCAGGATGAAGCCCACACCGCCCGCCGCCTTAACCACCTCCGCCTTCTCATACCGGTCGTTGTTTCCACGAGCGCACACAACGATGGCGCCGCTGCACCTAGTTGGGTTAAGACTTCCTGGGTAGCATAGGTAGGCCTGCAACCACATTTTCCACTTGTACTTGCATGTGAAATCACATAGGCCTGTGAAATCGATTGTGAATTTTCACTTGCATTCAGCATCTGCATTTGCGTTCACTGCTTTTACGAGTGCAAACACATTGCATGCACATGGAAATACACTGGAATTTGCATATTCAAATTTCAAATTTGTGTTCTACAACTGCATTTGCATTTGCATTTCTGCATGCACGTGCAGAAATCCAACAGCTGTGAGTGTGATCCACGGACAAATCCACGTAGTGAGCAGAGGAATCCAACAGCTGGAGGTGAATACAAGTGCAAAATGCTGGAGGCAAAAAGAAAAGAGAGTTGGAGGTGAACACGTTCGGAAAGCTGAAGGTGAACACAAGACCTTCCACAAAACTTCCACAGGGAGTCTAGCATGGGGAGGAAGGTCAGCCTATCTTAACACATCAAGTACACAGGCATGCTGGCCTGAGGAGGCGAAACCCAGAAAACCCGGGAAATCTTCATGGTCTTGCCACCATTTGGAGGCAGCCACACAGCTCCTGTGGCTCAGGACACGCCCGCCCGCCTGCCCGCCAGACGGCCTGCCAGCCCACCCACCGGCTATTGGCCCACACGCCAGTCCCACCCCCCACAACCCATTCCTGAATGCCCATCCGCCTGGCAGGGGGCCTGCTACCCGCCCATCTGTCCACCTGCACGCCCGTCTGCCTGCCTGCCCACATGCCCGCACACCCCCCCTTCCACCGCCGCTCGCCAACCAGCCTCCCGACCTTCTGGCACACCCGCCCGATCCCGCTCATGCCCAAGCGCCCACCCTCTGTCCAGTCCGCGTGCACTCATGCAAGAATCCAGGCACATCCACCTGGCTGCATGCCCACATGCACATATGCATGCACACATGCATGCCCACATGCCTGCTTTCCTGCAGACGTCCACGTGCATGCCCATGTACATGCAGGCACACATGCATGCATACAAGCGGGTGCACGTGCACACGCAGACACACACGAACATGCACACGCAGACACACAAACATACACAACATACAGGCATGCACGTATACATGTACAAACATGAAATTTACACAGGTACACAGATGCACACATACACAGGTTCACACATACGCACATACGAAGTTACACACATTGAATAGAGCCGTCTGACTGTTGTAATCCCATGCACAGTAGTGTGAGAGGATGAGACGGCGTGACACAGTGTTGCTGTTGCCTCCGTTGAAGCCCATCCCAGACACAACAGTGCCGTCGCCCAGTTGCACCGACACCGTCTGCGTACGATTTGCAGTGCTGCACAGTATCATAACGGCATGGCATGAAATGAATATTCATTACTCATTCCCTTGATTGTACAAAGGTTGCAGAATTTCTTCTGTGCAGAAACCAAGGTTGTGCTGGTATCCCTCTTTGGAATCAATGGGCTGGAGCAGAGGGTTGGCTGAAGGGTGGGTTGGGGCTGGTAAGGAATGATGAGCAGCCCATGTTTCATCAGTCAAAGACTGTGGCAATCCTTCTGCCAAAGGTCGTGAGAGCAGTCAGACCATGCGGTGTGATCAGTCACACTAGGAGTGCACTAGCACCAACAGGCAATTGTGGTGGTCGGAACGAGTAGAGAGCTATGCTGTTAAGACAAACTAGGGCCCAACTGGGAGGGCCAGGATTCAATCCCTCCTGAACCGTTTATTTAGCAAGCCCCTTATTTCTTGTTCATGTCACACTCTGTCATAAGAATGTACGCTTTTCAAGGAAGGGCATACAGAAATCCAGGCCTCTGCATCCTGGTGGGGCTAGAAGATTTGGACCCACCAGGTCTGGAACATGTGGTTAACAGAGTTTATCACCGTAGTTTAGCTCTGAGCTTTCTCCCAAAGGACACAACAAAATCGACTCATCAAAACGAGTATCAAATTTTCAACGAGAATCAACTTAGGCCCTTGATATGCAATGCAGGAGACTGCCAGGAATTTCTCACACCACATGCAAGTATCGACAAATTCACACGGGTGAGACACAGAGGAACATATGAACAGAAACAGAGGCTCCAAACGTATGCTGCAAACAATCAATAAGGACATCCTGATGTTGACATAAACAATGTTAAAATGTAGCAGAATCCTCGTCTTCACACATGGCAAAAAGATCTTGAAAAATCTTTGAATCCCCCCCCTCTTCCCAAGTCATACACATGTGCACACACACACACACACACACACACACACACA